>PNEQ01108018.1:0-31184 GCA_003012365.1 Medauroidea extradentata
TCTGTAGAAATGTGTAACTCCAGGAGGTTACCTTCGCTCATAATAAAGAAACACTGGGGTAGATTTCACAGGTTGTATTGATTCTCTCAACAGAGGTTCACAGGTTTACAATCACTATTCACAATCACTGCCGTCACAAGGTCACAATTTACAATTTGCTAAACACAATTACCGTTACACTACGCACAAGTTACTTGGCTAGTTGGGCTGCGTACGTAATTACAGGGAGCCCGCGTTTCCTACTTCCGGAATCTGCTTCCTGCAGTAGCGCGCCCGACGGCGGCTGTGACTACTTCGGCACAGGGTGCGTTCCTAACTGACTGTCGCGGGTCTCGGGTTCCGTTGCGTCGCGCTAGGCAAAAGGAACAGGTATGTGGGTAGGATTGCTCGTCGGGTTTCGGTGGTAGAACACAAACCACAACCCTGAGTTAGCCGGGTAAGTAAGAGGTGGGAAGGCCCGTCGGGTTTCGGTGGTAGGACACAAACCACAACCCTGGGGCATTAAGGAAGGAAGAAGGGCGTACGCGTCTGGTTTCGGTGGTAGAACACAAACCACAACCCTGGGGCAAGGAGAAGGGAGGGGGGGGTGCCTAGGCTATGCTCGGGAGGCCCGAGCCCTAGACTGATCATTTCTCTGGCGAATGCACGCCCTTTTATACCCGGCCAGGAGGCTGGAGTACCGTTTCAAAATGGCCGTGCAGCTGCCTGGCCGTCTGGAGCTACAGGTGCGCCAACCTGCGCGCACTAAAATTCTCTAGTCTCAATACAATAACAAACCTCTCTAACCTATACAAACCTAGCGCGTGTTGCCATTTAAAGGTAAGTGTTAGACACCTAATACATCATTAATTACAACCCTTGTTTGTTATGCACCACAACAAACTCCGTGGCCGTTATTTATTAGGCCGAGTTTATTACTGAGTCCAAGTGGCCGTGTTTTGTTTATGCTGCGCTCGCAACATTTGTAACTCTTTTATCTTTACACAATGATAGTCTTATCACTTCACACAAAGATTATCACCCAGGGATACGTTCTTAGCGGCAACACGGGTATCTAGCTGAGCTAACAGCCCTGACGGGGCGAGAGATAAAATACGTTAAACTGCGCCTATCTCCGCCTACTGGGAGACGAGCTACTAGAGATTATTAAGTATGATGGCGATGCGTCATAATTTCAAAAGGTATGCGTCATTTTCTCACTGAACTATTGCTTTCCTGTTGTGATTGGCCCGAGCGTAGGTCATGACAAATGTTTCTTGCCTTTGGTTAGGTTTGGCACTTAGGAGCATTATGGCAGGAGTTTGGCCGATGGTGCGTAGTTGAGTATTGGGCGCCTCTCGCGTTGTTAGCTGGTTCACATGGACATCTATAGCTCTGTTTCATGGTTATTGGCAGAATGTATTTGTGCAGAATTTTCACTCATTTGATTGTGCCAATTAGTACAAAAGTTACAGCGACACCACGCGTCTGTGATTGGCTGGTAGAACCCCAAGATGCTAAGAGATAAATACAGCCAATTAATGACCACGAAGCAGAACTTCAGATGTGCATGTAAGGCATTCAAACAAATTGTTGCAAAACTCTTTTCACCAAGAATCACTGGCTCTAGATGGGTATGAGAGTTGTGTGTTGGCGTATTTTACTAATTAAGGTTAGATTAGCAAAGTCTATTGATAGTATGCTGGTGCATTGTCAGTTCCTTATCTTGTATATTTACTATCAAGTTTAGGTACTGGAAAAAATGGGTTGAGTGGGTCACATTTTCATTTTCTAGAGATTTTAATCACTTGGTAATCAACTATATCATCATGCGATATAGTTGATTTTCATATAAGTATTAAGTACGAAATTCTCTAGTATTTTAGCCATACAAGGTGCTTTTAAAAAAAGTAATGTTACTTTGAGACCAAAAATATACAGTAGTTAGTTGCTTTTAAAAGTAACTGAAACCTAACTGTAATGTTGTTGCCATGTTCGTTACTGAAAAACGTAACTGTTAAAAGCATCTTCATTACTTGCAACACTAAATCTGGTTCCGTGAATTTAACTGTCACTTGCTGCAAGAATTATCAATTATAAAATGAAGGAACGTAACAGTTTTCATTCACACAATTTAATGTTTCCATGCGTAAATCTTTTGAATTGCAATTTCAATTCCTTGCTGAAAACTGTTTATATAGGCCTAAGTTCAATTTTTATGATATTCCATTTGGTGACAGATAATGTAATTTGGTCTTTCCTACACAGAATAAAATAAGGGCTGCTCAGGTGAAAGTAACCAAAGTAGACAAATAATTGACAGTGTGTTCAAAATACCTCATAGGTGCTACCTATCTTGAATTGTATGTATAGGTACAAGATAATATGCCTAAAATAATGAATTGATTAGTACTGAAATCATAGTATTTTAGCTTCATTTCTTACTTCAGTAAAGTGTCTGCTGTTCTGACTGTGTAACTATTAAATATTAAATAATACAGTACATTCCATATTGTTTAAGAATCCCATTTTTTGACAGATCGTTTCATAAGACAGTAGAACTATGGTAACAAACACACTGTGTATTCTTCCACCACCCTGTGCTTTCCACCCGACAATCAAAACATAACAGTTACGGTATATGATTGCAATGAAATTCAAAATGTGTTGTGATTTTATTTTGGTTATTTCTAAATCTCAGACAAGTAGATAATATGTTTTCAACATGGGCTGCATATTTATCT
Source organism: Medauroidea extradentata (assembly GCA_003012365.1). Taxonomy (NCBI): domain Eukaryota; kingdom Metazoa; phylum Arthropoda; class Insecta; order Phasmatodea; family Phasmatidae; genus Medauroidea; species Medauroidea extradentata. The sequence continues at coordinate 2,724 of PNEQ01108018.1, forward strand.
TACTAAGGTACAGTAATTACTTACACAATGTTAATGGAAAATTAGTTCATATTACAGTAATGAATAGCCTACTCTACATATGTTTATATAATAATTCAATATTTAAGATTATTTATCATGTACAGTGGAATCTCATTATAACATAAACTTTCAGTGGTAACGAAAATTGTTGTTATAGCAGATTGCTGTTATAACCAAATAATTTTACAAGTATTATGAAGGGATGGTGCACTATAAAGTTGTTGTTATAGGGCATATGTTGTTACTCTTTATAATGAGCTTTCACTGTACTTTTTAAGGTATGCTCAAAATTGTTATAACCTTTTAGGGCCTTTTCAAAAATAAACAAATGTGTTGTAACTCATATAGAATTTGTTACTTCTGTTTTTTTATTTCTACTTGACACATAAAAAGTTTAAATAATAGTAGTAGCTTATTTGGTTACAACAAACTGAGGTTGCAAGAGCGTGGTGGACCAGTAGTAAAACACTCGCCTTGCATTCGGGAGGATCCAGGTTCTATCCCCGGATTCGACCATCCTGATTTCTGTTTACCAGAGTTTTCGGAAATGGTGAAATCATTCCAGGCGAATGCTGCGATGGTTCCTTAAACCGGCCCTGGCCGACTCCTACCCTTCTTTCCCTCCATGTACCTCTACCGAGGCCTTGTGCTGTTTGAGGGCACGTAAAACGTCCAAATAAAATTAATAAACAAGAGCATATGATGGTGCAAGAAAACATCTTTAAACTAAAATAAAAAAATACACACAAGTATTAAAAAGTGTTTTTCTTGTTGCCTTCAATTTGGTTCTTCACTATCAGATCGTAAAGCAGTATATTAAAGTTTCAAGTAGTAGATTATCAAAAAAACTTACCTTTTGTGGTAGGGCTTACCTTCAAATTTAAAACAAATTTAATATCAGTGTTGTTATTATAGACGTACCACTCGCAATACATACTTTAAAAAAAATACAGTAAATAAATAAAAAAAAAAAATTGTAGACATATTTCTTGTAAACTACAGAGCAAAAACTCAACACTCCCTCAACCTAAATGGAAATAATATATCAACATAAAGCGAAAGTAATAATGAACAAACATCTGTCGGCATTGGCCATGTTTGATTTGGCCATCTAAGGGCCCCTATCGTACTTGAGCCTTTGAAAAGTGTATCACATGACTTCACACATGCTGCTGTTCAAATTCACAGCAAGGGCTCATATGCACCATAGAGTGTCTCCTTCAGCCAAGGGCATTAGCTGCTTACCCTTCTCGAGCCCTTGATCCGAATTAACAAAATGCAACCTACTTCATGAAGGCAACAAGGGCTTAGGGCTCAAGAGCATGTTGCGCTGAATTCAAACAAGATCCTAGTTGCCCAGGTCAGCTTTAAATCGTTTTGGCAATACATATGATTACAAAAAGTTGACACACGTGGGCTTGTTTTGTCCCACTGCTGCGCTAGGAGTGCTGGGTTGCAAGTGCGTATCTCTAGAAGGTCTTTAAGGCAGAGAGCATGAGAGATTGGTGTGGTCCTTCTAGAGTGATTTGTAACAGAGCTATCCTCGATCCAGCGAGTGACTACTGGATGAGCCAACAAGGAAAACTCTATAACTCGCTAGCACAGGGCGTCATCTTTATATAAATAGAGGGTAAGGCAGATATCACTAACCTTATTGGATAGTAGGAGGTTTTACACAAGGTGATCTCATGAAAGGAGAAAGGCAAAGTAATTCAGTTTCATTGGACATTTATATTCATGAACACAAGTTACAGTACTTGCCACAACATGATGAATACAACACTTTCTTTGGCACATAATCTACAATCAAGGTTTGAGTCAATCACAATTTGATGACATACATTATTACACTGGAGTCTCAATATGAGATAGGCAACAAGGGTACGTACTAAAGATATGACACATTGACGGTAACAACATAATTTACCAAACGGCATACTCAGATGAATACAATTTTACACGGCACTCCGGGCCGTTCTGATACTGGGCAAAAACTAAGGCCTAATCGTGGCCGAGAATGTGGGGGCGATTATCTCTTTGATCCCGAGAGGTTACAATATTCAATAGCCTCTTTACATTAGGGCGCTGCGGCTATGACGATACTTGATTAATAACGAATACTGGATTACTTGTAATTGTATGGCGATCTCTCTGATCCTGAGGAAGGTTTACTACATTCCGTAACTTTCAATAAAATTTACAAGACTGGGGAGTGCATGATAACACTTATAACTGGGAATGTGCATGGAGGCATAGTGACTTGAAGAGCACATAGGTTAGGTTACCATGCTAAGAAGGTTAGGTATCAACTCAAACATGAATGCGCAAGTTAGGCTTACTTGCCGAGTCATCCTGGTTAGAATGAGGGTTTGAGGTGAAGGTGGGGTTGGGAGAGCAGGCTTTGGCTTCCTTACCAGGCAGCAACCCACGGTAGGTAGATAGGTGGTTAGGCAGGTGAGGTTGGGGATAGCAAGTTTCGGCTTCCTTACCAGGCAGCAACCCACTATGAGGTAGGGATGGGGAGTACCAGGATGACCGGGCCCGAAGGCCGAGCACCTAACGACTGACTAGCTGGGTGCAGCGTCCACCTTATATACCCCTGAGGGGGGCTGAAAGAACAGTTATCAAAATGGCTGCCGGGCCGCTCGAGGCTATCTGCATCTACAGGTGTGCCACACTCGCACAAAAGAAATACTCTCTCGTGGTACAAAGATACTCTGTTACACAAATAAATTTCACGACACCCGTATTGCCGTTTAACACTATAATTAACACACAAGAACATTTATATAGTCATAAAACACACTTTAAGCAATAACAAACAAGTACAATTTATATTTACGTGCGTATTTCCCGCAATAGCAGTTTTATTGCACTTTTACAGAGTCTATGCATGGGATAGCCACTACTGGTAGGCGCTCAGCTGTATTTTGTAAACAAACATTGTTAAAGGTTAACAAATGTTGAAAAGGCAGTTATACATGAAAAATACACATTAGATAATCACTTGGACGTAAGAGTTTATTGAGTCTGCATCTTGAAAAATCCCATGTTTGTATGTAGGCCTATAACAAGAACTGTGCTTACCCACATTTTTTTTATAGACATGCAAAGCTGCCTGGCTGCCATTATCACGGCTGAATGTTTTTCCAATTACTGTCTTCCAAAACACGTGTTAATATCCCGTTGTCATTGGCGATTACAGGCTGGGTTTTTTATACTCCGCTTAGCACTGTATTAAATGTACACACAGAATATTAAAAGGACATCTTGTAAGAATCACGAACACATGAAAAGCCTCAGTTTACCCTTGCAAAATGGCCATATTTTGTTTTAGTTGCCAGTACAGGTTGACTGATTATGGTGCGGTTGTTTGTAAAATACGCCAACTCTCGATTATACGACCCCGGGAATAATGACCTTCTCGAAGTAACAACCCTTTTTCCATGAACCGTAAAAAATTGGAAAAAATTTGCTAAAAAAATTTTTAATTCAAAGGAAATAGCAGGAAAAGGCTTTGCATTTATTATGCCACCAAATGGTTGTAGTTATTTCTCGAATACTGTACTGCCACACACTGTGTGTTTGTTCTAACATATACATTGCTGCCCATTCCTCCCGTGCTACACGATGGCCAGCTGGCTGGTCCGAATGCCCCTTCCCATCCCCCAGCCGGTCAACGACCCGCCCGCTTCTTTACCTCCAATGGCCAACCACTCCAATGAGTCCATTCGCTCATCCTTTTTTCATTATGTGTGCACCATAACTTTTCCAACTGATTTCTTGTGCCCTTGGATACGGTAGTCTGTCTTTGTGCCTGTGATATTACGATTATACGTCGTGTTTATTTAAGCTTTATTACGTTTTCCATTTTGTTAACTATATGCTATTAAATATAATTACCATCATGTCATTTAATAATGTAAAAACAGTAATGTTTATAAATATTCTTTTAACAAGTGAAAGCAGGACAATTCATAATTGACACTACCAAACGTCAGGTGCATGTCTCAGATGTGCGTGGCATAGGGTAGTAGGACACTTGACAACAGCGCATCTGGTGTGTCACTAGCCCACACGTGCGCTCGCGCCTACACACACGCATGCAATCGGCTCTATCGCTGTGGACTCACTTGTATACTTCGGTGAAAAGAAAATGTGAAACAGCATTATGTAGGCTATAAGCAGTTCTGTGAATGTGTTGTCCAAGTTTATTAACAATGATTAACATCTTAATGTTTGTACTAATTGTTTACTGTTGATGAACAAATTGAAAGTGAGTATCAGATCCCTCTCCATGCACATTGGTGAAGTGTGTAAATAACTCGTGCAGAGAGTAGAATCATTATAGAAGCAGATTATTCTCACACGGCCAGCCGAGCTAGAGAAGTGAAAGAACTGCAAAACAAAGTGAGTAGTGTCATCATCACGTTCCGTTTGCTGAGTTAGCGAGCGTCAGGAGCTGTGACTAGGTAGTAGTCAAAAGTGGCACAAGTGATATAGGTTAGACACGTCGTGTATGTTGTTTTTGAACTAACCAGTTTCCAGACAGGTCCTTGCACACACAAATTATCTTAAAAGTGTGTGTGGTCGCTCGTTGCCAAGACAAGGTACCAGGAGGCAAACAGCTTTATCAAAACGTATATTGTGCCAACTAGAATTACTGTTGCCGGCAAAGTTTGTGCCTATTTAAATATTTTTACTATTTCAGTCAACAACATTGTGATAATACCTTGCACTTAATTTACGTTGCCGACGATGTTTATGTTTCTTTATCATGAATTCATGCTTGATGTTGAGGTACAGAAAGGTCGTATATGCACGTCCAGAGTATCATTTATTCAAAATACGTCATTCTATTGAAAAATAATATTACTATTTGAATAAACTTTGTTGTTGAAAATAACTTCTAAAAATGGTTGTTGCGGGCGGCAAGAATCTTAATTGCCAGCAACGTTTTTGCTTAATTATGAGCCAAAGATCAGCAACGTTTTTGCTTAATTATGAGCCAAAGATAAGTCACATATCCGCTTCCAGTGTATCTATTTATTCAAAATACTTCACTCTACTGAAAAATATTACTACGTATTTCAATAAACTTTTTGCGGTTTTCTTGCAAATAACTTCCAAAAACGGTTGTTGCGGGCACAAGAATCTGTATTGCCGGCAATGTTTTTGCTTAATTTCGAGCCAAAGAAAGGTCATAAATCAGCTTCCAGTGTATCTAATTATTCAAAACACTTGTCTCTACTGAAAAATATTATTATTCCAATAAACTTTATTGCAGCATTCTTAAAATAACATCCCAAAATGGACGTTGTGTGCGCAAGAATTTATGTTATCAGCAATGTTTATGATTTATATTGAACTAAACAAAGGTCGTAGATCCACTTCAGTGGCATACTTTTAAAAATAACGTGTTTGCTTTTCAAAGTAAATGTGTATCATTTTATAAAAACACGTAATTTTTGCGCCAAAGATGAGTGAATGCCGATTCAATGATAAAAACGGTAAATGTTGACATTTTTGAGGTCGGGGATCTCTGATAATTTGTCAAAATTTTAATAATGACCCCTCCGAAATAACGACCATATTCCCTGGAACCATGAAGGGTCGTTAAATTGGGAGTTGATTGTAGTTATATAAATGGCCCAATTTGAATAGAATAAAATAGTTTACTGACTAATGTTGCATGTGGAGCTGTGTTGTTATATTAACAGTTCCTCCAATATTCTTACTTATTTTTCATGTATAATACACACTGTTTTCAACATTGGCGATGGAAGTTAAAAAAATTTGTTGAGGGCTTCAGACCGCCGTGAGACAGGTTAGTTTTACCCTACTGAGATGATTGTCGTTGTGCCATTATTCCTGCTCAGTACAAGAGGAACCGCAGGTACTTGCCGCTGGTTCACACACTCGTTCGAAAGACCGGTGGTGTGATGCTACCAGCCATGGGATTATGCCTGAACGCCTCTAAGGCAGTATCCCCTCTGACAAAGAAACAATAAATATAGAGTCACTTGGGTCGAAAGGCTCAACACTTAATCATACTAGGAGGCCTGCCTGGACGCAGGTCGCCGCACAGAGACCTTGTGAACTACACCAATGGGTGTTGTGGGACACCACCGTGCACTCCGTGGTACACTATGGGTCTGAAGTTCGGTGTTGGGACTCAAATCGTCTGTAAACTTTTTAATCATACCATTGGATCACATCCAGTTGTTTTAAATGATATTTTATTTTGACACATGTTATTTGTGGCATCAGCTGTCAAAATACTGAATTCTTGTATGGGATGGACTGTATTTTATGTATATATTTCATGTGTATATAAACCAGCTACCCATGAGTCATCTGTGTAGTTTAGCATTTGTGAACTATGCTGAAATTTTTTATTTATAAATATAATGTTGCTTGCATGAGAGTAATAATTTATTGATGCTTTAACGTGACTGATGTACCGTGCAACAATATATTTTTTCCCCTAAGTAATATGAATCTAGTGAAAACTGAACATCCAGTGTTTGTAAGCACAATCTCTGCACAGTATTAAAAGCCATTTGGCTTGTTACGTATGATGAAAAGAGGAACATTTTAGTTTTCATATAAACAACCTTAATTTGTGAATAATTTTCACACATATGCTATTTGTGGCAGTGGTAAACTGATGGATAGTTGAAGAACTTTTATCTTACTCTAGTTGGATTTTATTTGTTCAAAGTTCAAGAAACAACTCACACAATCTAACCAACCAGACAATTGTCCCATGTATTTTTCCATCGCAACCATATAGCAACGAGTTGTTTATCAGTATAGTAGCGTAAGTGGAAAATATTTGCAGACGACTTCTTCAGTGTACGTATTACAAGTACTGTACTTAAGTTTCTGTACTTCATATCGTAAATACATGCACTGCACTACTTCTACGTTTCGTTTCAAATTATTTGTACATGGTTTGTAAATAAAACGTCAACAATTTTACATGCAATATGGTAGCAGAGGTACACATGGCAAATGTCTTAAAAATGTTTGTGAATAATGTCTTGTAAAATGTCATACAATTTAAATAGGCATATGCATATGAGCTAAATACAATATGCAGCAAAATAATCATTGTGGAAACCATAATTATTTGTTAGTAACTGCTTGTGTTCAGAAAAATAAACATTTTTGTTTGTTTATCCATTTTAAAATTAGTGGCATTCAATTTGCAGTTCATTTTGACATAAACTTGGCTTAAGGTTTACAGACCTACAATATGTTCCATTACAATTGGATGGAGTTATGTGGAAAGGAACCATTCTACAAATTACTTGAGCTGAGATATTAGTGGTCAAAGTCTACTGTGTCCATATAAACCTCGTAAAAACTGCAGTTTCTTGCCTCTTCTTTTTATTCAAATATTATGATTTAATACTTGTTAGTTTCCTAGGATGTACTTCTTACCTTCTTCTATTTGGTATGATTATCTCAAAATAATTTACTTTGTAGATTGGTTCAGTTCTGCAAAACTCCATCCAATTATAAAACACGTAAATAAATGTGTGCAGTTTGTTTGAAATCATATTTTAAAAATATGTGCTACTGCCTCTAATAAAACCTCAGACAAAAACCTTAGAATTCATTTCCATTTATTCTTAAAGAACAATAAAGACATTTGATAGACAAGAGCATAAACTCAAGCAGTTTAAAATAAAATAAGTAACTCCAAACACAAAAGCAGTCATAAAATGTAACATTCCACAGCATATCTATATGACAGTTATATAGACATACATTATAGTTTGATATGTCTGTATGTGTTAAATACTAAATATATTTTTCATCATATAATAAACAACGCACTAACTACGCCTTTTAGTAGCAAAGCATGCTCACTTTCTCTTTTGGTTTTTGTCAGGAAACTTCACGTTGTGTGGGAATAATTTTAACGAAATAGATTTAATGAAATACAGCAAAACACAATATGGAATTTAATGCATCAGTAGCAAAGTTCATTATAAAGGGGATTTATTTGTAGTAAATACAATAAATATTGATTCAAGCATGTAGAAAATACAGTACAATGTTCTTATGCACGTCTGGCAGGAATAAAGTCACATTTTGTTGTTTAGAATATTTTGGTTATTTAGAGAAGTTATTAATATTTTTGTGTACAACTTAATAATTGTTTGTCTATTTAACTCAGAGTTCAGTTGCAGTTGTTCACATTAACTTTCTGAAATAAGAATGGATTTTTTTAAGTCCTAAGTTTTTAAATTAGTTTTCGTACAAATACCTAACTTTGAACCAGAACTGAAAATTTTGGTTATTCACACATCACTACTAAAAGGATAGCTTGCTAACACTGCCCGGGTGACACATGGGCACTCTGTGCCTTTTTGGACTTGGCTGAAAAGATGAGTCAGCCAGTAGTGGCGTCTCTAACCCTTGGTGTTCCTTGTTGTGGACTCATGGAATTCTCAGGTGATATGTCTTAGGGGTACAGACTCGAGAGGCTCTGTTGAAGTCATGGGTCATGAGTGGGTGTGCGAACATGCTGTGCCTGGCTCACAGTTGACGTATGACCGGGGACAGGTTGCCAGCAGTGGTGACTAACCACTGTGAAATGTGGGACCTGATTCGCCTATCTAGTGAGGGAGATAAAGTGTTCCTCTGGGGACATTGGGATGTATTAGGTGACTTTGCCAATTCTAGTCGTTAATATACTTCAAGCTATATCACTGTAGCTGTAATGGGCAATTGACAAGGCAGTCTGGTTCGCCCCAAACTGCTAGGGGTTCTCACCCTTGTAATAAACCACGCTGCGGCTCCTGTGCAATACATAAACCTTCCACATCATTCAATAGCAGACAGACTAATTAAACCTACCCCATACCAGGAAGCTACAACTGTGCAACTGAAAACCTCATCTACCAGCTACAGTGCACCCACTGCAATGCTGAGTATATCGGCCTAACCACGAACTCTCTCAGACAGAGGATGAATGGCCACAGAACTGACACCAAAAAAGCCATAGCTGGAGCGGAGGTTGACCCACATGAGAAGCCACTTGCTGCACATGCAGCACTTCATAACTCCAACTTTGATTCCTGTTATACAACCAGAGTGGTGAGGGCCCTACCACAGTTGAATAACAAAAACAAAGCAGAATTAAGACGCTGGAAACTGGCACATCAATACATCACAAAATCCAGACAGCCACCTGGCCTTAACCTCGGATAACAAACCCACATTTCAAATTTCCCGCCGCACCTTAGTTCGCCCTCTGGCCGCTAGGTGTACTGATTACCAACCACCGCTGGACAATAGACTTCAGTGTGCCTCCACTCACCTGATGAAGCAGATGTAGTCTGCGAAACGTTGTGACCGCGCATCCGTGGAGAAATGTGTTCGTCCTATGTGTGTGTGTTTCTATCTGCAAGTACCATCCTGTGAGTACTTGTGCAAAATTCTTTCTGTTTTAATTGTAATTAGTAGCCTAGCGGCCTTTCCTGCCATTGTCACATTTATTTCAACATACAAAGGATGGTTTTGAATGATAGAGATAGATTTAGGGAATACTAGTTAACGCCTTCTCTCCACACACACACACACACACACACACACGCACACGCACACGTGCACACGCACACGCACACACACACATACGGGCGCGTATGTGGGGCCCACTGCTCACTCTCCTATTACTTTCAAGCAATGCTTTGAGGAGTACTAGGCGAGGGCCATCTGGCGGCATCTACTAGACTTTTGTCAGGCCTCTGACCCAGATAAAGACATAAAGACAGGCCCTGCAAGTAGTTTGACATTTCTGTAAGTTAAAAACAAAACATGAAACTTGTCACCTGCATAAGAGTGGTGTTGCGTTTAGTGGTTTAAATGGTTTCATCACCAATTAACAGTAATCGTATTAGATTGAAATTTTATAAATACGTTATTACATAATTTGCAAAGAATTACACAAATAATTCCTATAATAGACTGGTACTTCTGAATGCCTCGGTACTGATGTGTGTGTCACAGAGCTTATTACTCTTTTTGCATACTCTACTGATAAGTAATATAATATGGTGGCAGACAACCTTGTCTAGCAAATGATGAAACCTTTTTTGTGAAGTTGGATAATGTTATCATTTATCTAGTTTAATCTTCCACATGCACATGCATGTATGCTCACGAACAGAACATCTTCCTCCTTTAATCTGCCAACATATTGCTGGGGCAAGTCATGAAGTTTTGTTTTACTGCCTCCTGTTATCTTTGTAGTTTGTATTTCCAGATTATTTAATTATTATCCTATAAGCAAATTGTTCACTCTGAATATTTCTAAAATCTGAGATTTTACATCTCAGTTTTATTGCATGGTTGCCTCACAACTAAACTGTTATAGTCATTGTTGTTGACAGCTATTTGATAGTGCAGGGAACGTTGCCTTACAAGTACTGTCACTGAATACAACAGGTGAACAGTTGTCTGGGTCTAGTGTTTAGGCAGTACTGATCTCTGGCGTGATTCTGTTGCCAGGCATCTGAACTGCAGCGATTTGTGCAACACGCCTCCACCTTCTACCTGACAAATCATGTTGCCATCACCATGGGGGGTGACTTCAACTATCAGGATGCCCACACCTGGTACCAGAGCCTCGACAAGATCATTAGGTACGATACGGTTGTGTGTTTTAGTGGGCAGAGGAAGAGTTCTTAGGTTTGCATCTTCAGCCATGAACATAACTTTTGTGTTCACAGTATTTCACAACAGAGAAATACTGTAGGTGTGGAACCAGTTGACATGCTAGTTTGTCTTACTCTCTTTCCGTTGAAAGAACACGTTTGGAATGCTTTACTAGTCCAAATTCTAGTCTTCTCCTCTTCATAATTAATTTGTTACATGTTCTAATGTTCCATAGTTATGGTCAGCGTAAATATGGTACTGAGCCTTTTTTTTTTTTCTTTCGCAGTTATTTAAAGCTAAACAATTGTTCAGCCTTGTTAGGTATTAAATTTGGTCAGCATTGATCGGTTGAAAGTATTGTTAAGAGGTTTTGATAGCAGGCTATCGCTTTGGTTAAATTTTTTGAAACTAGCATTGTGCCTATTTACTCAGGAATGGACTGATTTATTGAATGCAGTTTTCAGAGTAAACTTGTGTTGCATATAAATTTGGTGAACTATAATCCTGAAGCACTCCTACTGAAGTGATGCTTAAACGGATTCAAGAAAATACATATCCCCTATGCACAATATCTAATTGATGTTATTGTGAAACCTACACATTAACAAGATCTGCTGTATTTCCACTATTAAAATACAAATGTATAAATTAAAAAAAAAATATATTGTCAAAAAGAAAAGCTAACCAATAACAAGTTTTATACTCAAGTCAGTTACAGACTAAAAATATAGTTTTGTTTGAATTTTATAATTTTTTATTTCAATAGTTTGAAGACAGTAGAACCCAAACTTTGGGCATATTTGGTAAGGTTTCATTTCCCTTTTTCCGGTTGTGGGGCTTAGTTTGTGTTAACATTACGTAAATTTTGCAAACATTACAAATTTGTAGATAGAGAAGTATACCTACATTTGATGCCAATTCATAATGAATTATACACGGAGACTGTTCAATTTTTCTCTGCTAGTAAGGTTGCTGTTATATTAGAGTTTAGTTACAGACATTGTCAGTACAGTGAAGTTTGGTTCAAGTGTACGTACACATACTCCAAAGCACTGCCTAAAACAAAGCACTGCTTAAACAAAGAAAAGGTCTTAAAGCTCATTCAAATAGTAGCTGGTACAGTTATTGACTCCATTGTTCGTGAAATCGCTTCGAGCGCTGCAACCAACTTAGTGTGATTTATCAGGGTGTCCAGCGATCGGGAAATTGCGAGAAGTACGGGAATTGTACGTGAATTTTTCGGGCTCGGGAATGTGCGGGAAATGTACTTCAAATTTGTCTTTTCTGCTGGAATTTCTCAGCCAGCGATTGTTTCGTTGTCAGTCATCAAGAAATTGGAAGGTACTTTGACAGCTGCAATTTTAGATATTTCTAGAGACAAGTGATTTTTCGCGACACGTAAAGTCGCCAATTTTTTTTTTTTTTGTTTAAAATCACGAAGTCGCATCCTGTGCGAATTTACAAAAAAAAATTTTCACGTTTTCCGTAGAAAATAATGCCTTCGATTTGAGAATCGATTGCAAGTGAATCGACAGAACCGATTTTCGGCAGCGAAAGAGAGATTCGAGTATATCGAAGTAGATGTGAAAATAGCAAGCGAATGTTTACGAGGTTTAGTGAATGCATTTATTTATCCTGTTTTCACATGGAATTTGGTAATTTTTTATGTTGTTTAATATCATAGTTATAAATAAAGATTGAACATTTTTTTTTGCGACTGCAAGGAATAAGTACAAATATTATTGTGACTCCGATGAAGTTGTAATATGTAATTTGACTTTGATGTCTCCGGAAACGGCAAAAATTTTCGTCATGCATTGTATGAAAAAAACCAGGAGTGAATGGCAAAATGCAGCATTAATTTTATCAGTGGCAAAAACTGTGAAAATAACAAGGATAAAATTGTTGTGCCTATAAATAGGAAATATAGATACGAAACACGAATGAATATATTCAAGGTAATTAGGTTATAATTAATAATTGAAATATTTATCCCAGCACTTGTGTCCTTTACCGAATATTCTTTATACGTACAGTATGTTTCGTAAAATGTGACGTAGGTAAATTTAGCTAACAGGCGTAAATTAATTTAGTTAACAGTTGTAATGTGCTAGGACTAAGTGAAAAATTCTGGAGGATAATATTACCGTTAACTGTTAAATTTTATTGCATGTACATTTTTTCCAAGAAACTTGTATGATTTACGACGGTATAAACCATAATAAATATAATATTGTGCTGGTCCGTCATGTTTTATACATTATTCCCACAATTCTATTCATAAACTTTTCGGTTGTGTTCACATGGACTGAACCTTCGGATGCAACGAAAGAGGACTTTCAACAATTCAATCAATTTACAAATCTGTGTAAAGGAAAGTATTTTAATTAAATACTAGACAAATAATATTTTTATACACCTTTGCCACCTCTATAAGTAACATAAAAATTTTGTGGTTATCGTTAGTGTGCTTCAGTAGCACAAGTCAACATCGTATCACGTTTAAAGCACTGTACTGGAATTTCTCAGGAAATGTGGGAAATGTACGGGAAATGTACTGGAATTTGAAATACCACTTTTTCTGGACATCCTGTTTATGCATGGCAGATATAGGGAAAATTGTACATGTAGTATTATAAACTTGGAGTGAAATTATTTTAGAACACTGTAAAATTTCCGGTTGTTGGTACATGGTATATATGCTATGTTTGAATCTTATTAATTCCTTTGAGTATATTTGTTAGAATATAATCGTAAATATAACAAGGTAGGTTAGGGATTTTATAAAGAATGTTTTATTTATTTATAAACATAATATTTTGTCCTCTTTTCTCTTTAATTTGGCATATTTTATAATGTTATTTGCTGATTGATAATTTTAATGAAAATATATATGTATAATGAGTGTAATAATGTAAAGTGATACTATTTCCCATAAGGAAAACATATTTAGTACTCAATATTTGTTCTGGTGCTGTTTGGAAAAGAAATAGCGATTTGAAGTTATGTATTTCGAAAATAAGCATGTTCTTAAAACATTTATTCCTAAAAACCTACACAACACATGTACCTTACCTCTGTGGCTGCTGACAAAGTTAAGTTTTATAAAAAAAAATAAGTCAAACCATTTTCCCGTTAAAAAAATTAATGTATTTTGTTAAAAATATGGCCAAGGCAATGCTAGTCCAAGTTAACCTACATAACTCATTGATCATTGCAGTAAACATTTGTAGCCAATGATTAATAATTTTATCAATACAACATAATTGTTTAGTTTTTAAATAACAGAAAATACTCCTAATGAATCTAAAAATGTAGAGATAGGAAAAACAGCACTACTTTGGTTGAAGATATTGCTGCTACTTGGTGAACTAAAGGGTTACATGAGGGTGTCAACTTGAACGTTAGTAGATAGGCAAGTGTCAAAGCCTTCTTAGATTGTGATCAACAGTTTAATCTGTAACAGTCTGTCTTAATATTTTGTAAATTTTCTAGGTTCTGAAATGTAAACAAATGTTGAATGCTGCAACAGATTCAATCAATTACTTTTTTTTTTTTTTTGTTTAAAGACACAAACTTTTAATTTATCTGTTAGTGAAATTTAAATGAAGTATGTAGCAGTGTTACTAGTGTTAAATCCCAAACAATTACTTTAACCTAAAAAATTGGAAATGCAATAATTTAAGGAAAACATAATAAAAATGTATGGTGCAATTTAATCATAACTGTAAATCATACTTATAAACTGTATTTCATGTGTCCTTATACATTTTTGCATTAGTACACACATTTATTTTCTGCTTGCATGTATAAAACCTTTGCTATGATTTGGACATACGTTTTACCTATATAAAAATATACACTTGCATTTGAAAGTTTTGTATGTAATTGTACAAGATTTTTTGTCTTTACGCTGAAAACAGTGTTCTTCTCAAAGTAAATAATTGAGTATGTGGTGTGACCCATATGTGAGGATGACAATGGGTGATCTATATGCAGGTAAATATGGTATGTACGGTAAGCAGGCAAGTTTCCATGCTGCTGTTTATTGTTGGCTCAGTGTCAGTTTACATTCATCTTATCCAGTCTGGAGTGTTTGCTACCTGACCGGACAGGCTTCCTCTGGCAGTCAATGACATTGATGAATGAGCACAGCCGAAAGGTTTTGGTATGTTGAGTGGCATATTGTTGGCGGCTTTTCGCAACCAAGGGAGTGTGGTTCATCTAGCAGTAGCATTCTGCAAGAGGTTCAGAACTCGGTTCCCAAGAAAGCTGCACAAGTTGGTAAGGGTTTGTAACTAGGCATATTGCTACACAAGAAGAGTCTTTTGTATTTGGTTCAGAAACTGAATCACTCAGGATGCTGAGACAGGGGTACCTTACTAGTTGCGTGTTAGGGAAATATGCCTTCTTCTGTACATCCTTCCCTTCCTACTGTTTTTTGTTCATAACTTTTTCTTGTAAATCATCCGGTCCTGGTGGGGAGTGAAAATTGTAAGGGTGTGCAACTGAATTGTGATGTTAGTATTCTGTCATTGTTGAATTATGAGTACTGTTCTGAAGACGAGAGTAGAGGGTGTATAAATGCTTGAAATAGTGTTGAGCGATAATGCCTGCTTGCTGTTTGACACATAAGGTTCACCAGCAGCAAATGTGTGAAACCTTTCTACACTAATGACATGTGTTCAAAAAATTGGTTTCTTTAGATGTAATAGTTCCAGTAGTGTGGTACTACCAGTTTAACCAAGTACGGATCCTACAACCAATTTAACCTTTTCTTTAGTTTTGTTGGTCATTTGGATGATGAAATGTGCAAACTTGTAAACATTGTATGAAGGAATAAAATAGAGAACACTGTAAAATTACACATACATTATTATAATAAGTATTATTTTTATTACTGTACACACATTGTACTGTAGTTATGTCCATCAGAAAGAAGACTGTGAATCAAAGTAATAAGGCTTATGGGTAGTAAATGCCTACTAAAGTAAAAGTTTAATTCAATTTAGTAGGAAATTGTTTCAATGAGTAATGTTGGCACTATCATGTCAGGTACTTCACAAGTGGTTTAAACTTGCATGACAAACCTCAAGGGACATTAGTGGGGTGATGTGTGCATAGGTGAATGAGTTTGTGAGCTACGCAGCACGGCAAGCAGACAGTTACACCACAAACCACATTGCTGTCACTATGGGAGAGGATTTTAACTACCAGGATGCCCACACTTGGTTCAATAACATGGACCGTCTGATAAAGTAAGCAGTCCATCTCAGGTTTGTGTCACATGGAGTCAGTCACCAGCACGTGTTGTTTTCATGCTAACTGCATCTTTCGTATTTACTCTTCATTGCATGGTTTTGTAGACTAACACTTCAGTCTACATATTTTATCTTTGTTGTAGTAGTGTTGCTGTGCTTACTTGTACCAGTATCATGAAAATAATTAGGAGTAGTTTTTCATGTTATACTTAAGTTATGTGTCATCAGAATGTTCTCTGAGAATTTTAGTCAACTCACATTTCTCGAATGTTACATTTGAATGCATGTCTGATGTATGTAGTCTTCTTTCGGGTTCAGTTATCAATCTGAAGAAATAGCATACATTTTTGTCAAATTTTTCATGACTTTAAACACTGTGGATACAGTAGGTCTCTCTATATGTGTATTTCATATAACCTGATCAGTAATAATTTGTGACTTTGTTGTGTGTAATGTCAGTCCCGCCTTGCTGTTAATATCATTTTTTGCTATGCAGGGAATTTAAGTAAAACAACCTGTATTATATTTCAATCTTTGAGAGGATCCAAACCAATTTCAGCTATACTGCAATTAAAAAAAATGTTTCTGATTTATCGGCAGGTAACTGTCTTCTCGTTACACCATTATTAAATACCAACTATCTACTAGTTGTGTATACCAAGCATGCTAAATCTGATTGAATTAAACTTATTTAAATTTATGAGTTTTTGTTGCAAGACGTGTACCTATTCTCTGACATAATTCTGGTGACACATTCACATCAGTGGCAATTTATGGTAAACAAGTTAATGTGCAGTAACACAAGTTAATACCGGTAGTTGTAGCATTAGGCATCGCCTCCAGGAAGGGATGCAGCCAGACTATAGACTGTGAGAAGTTCACAGCTAACAAGACTGACTTCTACCCAGGTACACTAATGAGCGAGAGGACAGTGGACTGAATGTGGTATACTCTACTCCCTCTTGCTATCTGAAGGCACTGAATGATGCCAACCTCACGTGGCCCACCAAGGACGACGACTTCTTCCCTTACGCCAGCGACCCTCACACCTACTGGACTGGCTACTTCACATCTCGTCCCACCTTAAAGAGGTTCGAGCGGGTTGGCAACAATTTCCTGCAGGTAATGGTTCCTATCTTTCTGTCTTTTTACGCTTTCTTACAAAATCTCTTTTACTTGACCAGAGTTTTTATTACCAAAATTACGTTCATCAATTAATTAATGAAACTGAGGGATTTGCTATCGAAAATTTTGTCTTTTCAAAGGTGTTTCATAGTTCTTTGCATTGAGATGTAATTTCATCAGGTGACGTAGTAAAAATTTTAGGTTTGTTTTGATTTTTCAATTTTCAGGGTATATAAGATTACAGCTTAGTTCTCACCATAAGAATAAAATAGAAATTTTATTCAGATTTAGAATCCTTCAGTAGTTTTATCTCACATAGCTTACATATTCATTACTTTTGTCAGGAATAAATTATTGAAACTCAAGGTTGTTTGTTTTAATACATTTACAGTAAGGTATCGTCTTATGTAAGGGTTATTTATGTTCGTAAGGCCATTACGTAACTCAACTTTTCCGTAAGTTGCTCATTTGTACTGTATTCGATTGCAACTTCAATAGAAACTAATATGTATGTTTAAGTGTTATGTTTTAGAAGCAACGAGTCTGTTTGTAGAACGTGAATGCAGTAAATAAAATGTACATACAATGAAAAGAATACTGTAAACATCCTTGTAACATGTGCAATGATTTTATCAAAATTATTGTCAAACGCGGGGTGCGCATGACAACAGAGTGACAATTGGCGTGTGTGTCGAGCCTTCCGGGAGACTTGACAACGCTGCGCATGGCTTGTCTGCCGTGGCACTCACTACCACACGCTCACACACTCTATACACAGCACAGATGATGCGTGTGGCTGACTAGCACAGTCACAAGCACTGAACACGTCTCTGCATCTCTGCTGATTAGTAACTTTCATGGAGGAAGTTATCAGTACTCCACATTAGACACGTCTGCTGAGTGAGCATGAAGAAAATTACTGTTCTGTATACAAGATGTGCTTTGGACTGTGTCGTTTTGTAACTGTAAAATTTAAATACTTGTGTAATTTGTGTTTACTGATCAACCTGCATGTTTTAAAATGAGTCGTCTAACTATACTGGATGACCAGGTGTATTATCCAAGAGAAGCAGCGCGCAGTTCCTGTCCTTGCTCAATATTCCTCTATCTCAGGAGCAAAATGATTACGAAACCAATCTCCAAATAACGCACATGTAGCCCACACCTTAGTGTTATATTTCCAGATTACTTGAATCTAGGCATATATGTTTCTTCCTTTGAAATAAGTGGCCCTTCTAGCAACCTCATCCAGAACAGAGTAGTTTCATTGACGTTAAATATTCACCTTCCTCGATTGTTTCTGCTAGCTGTTCAGGAATTTGGCCTGCTGCGCCCAAATTTGCCCTTGCAGTCTAGTCTGTAATCTGGTTGGCAGGATTCGCACGTTTCTTGAATTTCAAACCAACTCAGTGCTCTCCCGCTTTTACTGTTTTCGTGATAGATTACCGTATTTGTGCGCACGTAGGTTGGAACCCTATTTTTTTGCTAAAAATTTCAGGAATGATAAATTTTGTATATAGGCCGCACCATGACTTTTGTATTCCTGAAAAGTGGCAACCACGCCAAATATTACCGTCAGCTACGCGCTCTGCCGTATTGCCGGGGCCCATGCGTGCACAGTGCAATGTGCATTGTGCTTTAGCTGTTGGCCCACTGGAACGTGCCATGCCGAACTTCAACTGCTTCACTGCGCCGGGCCGTGCCTACTTACGGCAGCCAGCAAGGTGGCTTGGCGTGTGACAGCGTGGAAACCGACACCATTGCTTGCTGCCGCATAAGCAGGCAAATCTTCGTTAGTTGTGTTGTTGCAAAGGGGATTGTGCTGTGCTTTGCGAACAGTCTCCCATCAAACCCTCATTAATTTAATTAATATTCCTATTATTTGTATTTCTGGAACATCATTTCTTTCCTAAGAGGTATTGATTTTTGGGTAGTTCAGTTATTTTATAATTTAATAAATTACCTTCTTATGCAAAATCTTGTACCTGAACTCTTTAAAATGTGGGGCATGTATTTTTACGTGGGTAAATTACAATACAGATTCAGTCAACTCTCGAAAAATTTTAATCCAAATGAAATAGAAGAAAAAGGTGTTGCATTTATTATGGCATGGCTGCAAATGGTGGCATTTATTTCTTGAAAACTGTACTGCCGCACACTTGTGTGTGTTCTAAAAATATACGTTGCTGCCCCTTCCTCCCGAGCGATGCGATGGCCAGCTGGCCGGTCCGAATGCCCATTCCCATCCCCCGGCCGATTGGCGACCCGCTCGCCTCTTTCCCTCCACCAGCCAACCACTCCAATAAAGCAGTTCGCTCACCCCTTTTAATCATTTGCACGCCGTAACTTTTTTGGCACTGATTTCTCGTGCCCTTGGATACTGTAGTCTCTCTTTGTGTCTGCGATAGTAACGATTATACGTCGTGTTTATTTGAGCTTTATTACGTTTTCCATTTTGCTAACTAAATGCTATTAAATATAATTACCGTCATGTAATGTAATGAGATATACACAGTAATGTTTATAATTCATTATTCTTTTAACAACTGAAAGCAGGACAGTTCATAATTGACACTACCAAACGTCGGGTGCATGTCTCAGATATGCGTGGCATAGGGCAGTACGACACTTGACAACAGCGCGTCTGGTGTGTCACTAGCCCACACGTGCTCTCGCACCCACACACGTGCACACACATGCAATCGGCTCGACCGTATATAACAGCTGGGAATACACTTGTATACGTCAGTGAAAGGAAAATGTGAACCAGTATTGTGTACGTTTAAAGTTGTTCTGTGAACGTGTTATCCAAGTTTATTAACAATGATCAACATCTTGATGTTTGTAATTGTTTACTGTTGGTGAACAAATTGAAACTGAGTATCAAATCCCTCTTCATGCACATTGGTGAAGTGTATAAAAAACTCATGCACAGAGTATAGTCACTATACAAGAAGATTATTGTGATGCGTCCTGCGTCTGCTGTTGTTTGTTGTTATCTATTGTTGTTGTCAATGTAGTGGGCGTTGAGGTTATGTGGCTTTGCCCGCTCCGGATAGCTCAGTTAATTTAGTAATTAAATAGAGACTGAAACTATTATTGTGATTTTACAAATTAAATTCACGAAATAAGACAACTGTTTGTTTATTTTCAATTTTACCTTTTACATTTCTTTCTTACTTCGTGATGATTCAACAAATGACGGTGTGACGGGGCTCCGTCTACGTTGCCGATGTAGTTGTTGATTCCGGGACGTAACTCTCCCCCCCGTTGCTATTGCAAGTAGTTAGCAGGCAGAAAAATGGCAAAACACAGCGAGCTGATGCAGAGGCGGTGTCTATTATGTTGATGCCCGGATAGCAGTGAGGTTAGTCCGACGGATAAAAAAATAAGAAGAAAAATTATATCAGCATTTTTTTTTAATTTAACCTTTCTTTTGATGCACTTTAACGGACAAAGGCAATTCACAAAGCGAGTGCTCGCCCAGAGTTAGTTGAGGTGACTTTTCTATCTACGTATTACGACTTGCCGCTTCCCTCCGTAATAGTACTTGGTCCGGCACTTTATCTACCTTAGTTCTAACTACGCGGTTACCAATACCTACTTCTGGTTACATCACTATAAAATGAAAAGGCAGTATGCCAAAAAAGAAGAGACAAACAAAAAGACTGATCTCTTCAAACAAATCCGTCCTCTAGGCTTCACAGCCCCTCTACCACGTCTAACAGGTCCTCTTACTGCCGCCATCACACCCCAACTAATAACCTCCCGGGACGAACACTCTGACTTACTCGGCCGAGCGGCCGAGGGATACATCAGGATCCAACTTGCCTAAAAAGCTGGTTAATTGACATTTATAACCTAAAAATTGTACGTAACATAGATACTGATAAATTTACAAAGCATTTTATTTCATAATACCAGCTAAATATTCATTAGTTTATTAATTGGGGATGTGCAGCTTCATCAATATGTTGCGGATCACCACCTTCACTGAGTTTTGTGCCCGACACTACCACCCACGTCGATCAAGAAACGCCCGGCAGAGCTCATCGCATTCTAGCACGTCCCTGTACGTGCCTCGAAGCGAGTGAACTCTGACCTGCCTGCCAGATAAATCCATCCAAGCACAGGCTAGCTCAGAGTTTTTTTGAAATTTTAAAAGCCAGCACTTCTCTGTACATGCTTCCAAGTAAGAGAACTATGACTAGCCTGCCACATAAATCCCATTCCAGGAGAAGCAAGCTAAGAGGCTCCTTGAAATGACAAAAAATACCAAACAGGGCAAAATATAAGAAAAGTTTACTTATATAAGTTGCTTGAAATTAATTTAGCTTTAAATTGAATCCAAACACAACATAAATCCGATAAAATTGACACGTAAAATTAAATACTTTTCTCTTGCTTTAAAGTTAAATTTAAAATTAAAAAGAAAATTTTAATGTAAATTTCTCTACTCGCATCCCCAATTATTATGTTGGATCCCGCCGTATACATCCTTATACCTGGTTAAGTTGGCCTACTTAATTTCTTACAACAACAAAGAGAAAAAAATATTAATTAAGACAAAAAAAATTGAAATTACTGTATGATAAGAGGCCCAGTAAGTTCTAAGTGCCAGTGCACGTCACAACGGTTTGGTACCAAAAACACAAATCAATGGTCAGATGTCTGGCGTTACCATGTCTGACCTTGATTTAAACAAAACAAACGAAAGTAATTATGAAATTGCAAAAAACTTAATCACTGCAGACCCCTGCTCGACAAATACTACTACGACGGGCCTCCGCCCGCCACCAACACGACCACCACGGGCCACCGCCCGAGATGACTGCTTACAACTCGCGACCGCCTCGGGCCAGCGCCCGGCACCAACTGCCAACTTCACGGCAACGGACATGGTAACAAATAGCGCACATCGGCGGAGTGATACAACAGACTCCAATTCACCCAAAAGCAGTAAAATGACACTTAAACCAATAACAAAGGATTCCAAAATTTGAATATACAGTTTTTACATTGAAATAAAATTATTTATCCACACAAATATAATAATTGGGGACAAAAGGTACACAACAGTGGAACTACTTTCGTAACGCAATACCCTAAGCAACCCCCTGTGATGGCTGACCTACGTGCGTCAACAACCTACTTCATGGGGAGAATTCCTTGAAGCAAGTGATCAACCACAACGTCGGCGCCAGAAGTCCTACAGCCTGGAGAAGCTTGCAACACCTGAAGTTACTCACTTCACCAGGGAAAATTTAATAATATGCTAAAATTGCCAAAACTCAAAAATTAGTCAAAATACAAGAAAAAGTTATATAAACAAAAATAATAAAAATTTTACTGTGGTTAATTTGAAACCAAACAAGCCAGGAAAATAAACAAAGTACTCTACTTTAAAATTCCTTGTCTGTATTTTAATACTTAAATTTTGAAAAGATGAATTTAAATTAACATATCCCCAATTACTCACTTATTGAATTCTGTTGTATCATACCGGACACCTGGCAAACTCACCCTGAAAACGGCATATAGCCTGTTACGAAAGATTTATATATAAATTGAAATAAGAAAACAAAATTACTTTATAATAATTTAACCAAGATGGGGAAGTGGCTGAACACTTCACATTATTTTCACACAGTCGGTCGAGCTAGAGAAGTGAAAGAACTGCAAAACAAAGGGAGTAGTGTTATCATCACATCCCTTCATCTCTTAATCGAGCGTTAGGAGCTGTGACTAGGTAGTGGTCAAAAGTGGCACAAGTGACCTTCGTTACACACGTCATGTATGTTGTTTTTAAACTAACCAGTTTCCAGATAGGTCCTTGCTCACACAAATTATTATACAAGTGTGTGTGGTCGCTTGCTGCCAAGACAAGGTCCCAGGAGGCAATCAGCTTTATCAAAACGTATGATGTGCCAACTATAATTACAGTTGCCGGCAAAGTTTGTGCCTCATGTGCCGAAGAAAAATCTTAAGACCATGACATACATGTGCTTATTGAAATAAATTACTATTTCAGTCAACAACATTGCGATAATACCTTGTAAATGGTTTCAGAACGTCGAAATTGCTGGCACATAATTTACGTTGCCGGCGATATTCGTGTTTCATTATCATGACTTCATGCTTGAATGTTGAATTACAGAAAGGTCGAATATGCACGTCCAGATTATCATTTATTCAAAATATGTCCATCTATTGAAAAAATTTTACTATTTCAACAAATTTTATTGCGGCTTTCTTGCAAATAACTTCAAAAAACGGTCGTTGGGGCCACAAGAATATATATTTCTGGCAACATTTTTGTTTAATTTCTAGCCAAAGAAAGGTTATATATCCACTTCCAGTGTATCTATTTATACAAAATACTTCACTCTACTGAAAGTGTTACTATTTCAATAAACTTTATTGCAGTATTCAGGCAAATAACATCCCAAAAGGCACGTTGCAGGCACAAGAATTTATGTTATCAGCAACGTTTATGATTTATATTGAACTAAACAAATGTAGATCCACTTCAGTGGCATACTTTTAAAAATAACGAGTTTGCTTTTCAAAATAAATGTGTATCACTTTATAAAAACACGTAATTTTTGCGTCAAAGACAAGGGAACGCTGATTCAATGATAAAAAACGGTAAATGTCAACTTTTAGAGGTAAGGGTTTCCGAAAATTTGTCAAAATTCTAATAACGACCTTATTCTTGAGAACCGTGAAGGGTTGTTAAATCTGCAGTTACTGTTTGTGTTAAAATATACTGTAGGCCTATGTGTTAGAAGTTATAGCAACTTTAATTTTTTCTACTGGTAAATAATACTAGTGTTAAGTTCTTTAAAGTGATTTTCAATGTGATGTTCACTTAACAATATTGTGCACCGGACTATCTCAAGAGTAAATCACGTACTTGGCAGTGGCGCCAGCCGTTATCTGCTTGTTTAGTTTACCGTATTTAGTCGCATAATGTCCGCATCCTTATTTTTAAATCCTAAAAAAAAATTTAAAAAAATTCGTATAAAGTCCGCACCAGTAGTCTACAGCAAGCAACACAAATTTGGCCACCCCTGACAGGCGCGGTAAAGTTGGAATGTTGACGGCACTGACAACAAAGCTGTGACCTTGAGTTGCTCATTATCGCTTGTCCGTAGATGGATGGAGGGGGTGGGGAAGTTCGCTGAACTCAAAGCATGGTAACGGTAAACACAGCTGAGCGGACCAACAGGTACGCAGTTTAAAGATAGGAGTCTTGTGTCTAGTTTCGTAGTGTAGCATTAGAATGCTTTAAAAAGACTCTCATCACAGTTGCTCTTGAGGATGGGACTGAAGATGATCTTATATGGGAAGATAAGGATGACGGGCGCAGTGATGCTGACGGAGAAATGCTGAAGGAGATGATAGCGACGTGTCTGTAGCAGATTAGAAACTGCTGTGTAGAGAAACACTGCTGATTTTTTTTTTAAACACTGAAGTGTATGATTATTTTTTTAAATTAGATTTTGTGACGTTTATTTGAAAGTATAATTAACATGCAACTAAATTAAAATATTTTGAGTGATGCTGCAGTAAATTTCTTTGGGTAAGTTTATTATTTGCAACTTTTAAGTGTTACCTATGTAAATATTAAAAATTCTGTAAATATCAGTATGTTTGCTGACATGGATAAATCTTGTTTTCTGTTGAGATAAGACGCGTAGCTCAGCCTAAAGGAAATGTCGGCTTTAATTACCTGATGGGTTTGCTGTTTTGTGTGTCATGAGGACAGAACCCCTCTTTATTTACAGCACCGGAATGTTGATACTCCTCCTGTCTGCCTTTCTCGCGCTCAAAATATTTCCTTCCCCTTCCTCTTTCGTCACGTCTCAATGTCAGAGAAGGGGGGGATAGGGGAGGTAGTATGGATCAATACAGTGCGCAGCAGACAATGCAGCAGCTGTGGAACTAGTGAATCACTGGGCTGTTGCCACTTGCCAGCTCGCTGGCTCTCTACCTCATACCACACGCCGCACGTTTAAATGTTGCAGTTAATGGACGTTTTTATCAATCACACATTAGTAACTTTTAAATGACACACGTAACCACATTTATTTTTGAGTGGTAAGTAATTTTTTTATGTTCTGAAGAGTGAGAGACAGTTACCTTTGCTGATGACTACAAAGTAAACACGTTCTCACCCGGGCTGTTTGCAAGCGATCGCGCATCAATATTTTCCTAACATAGCTAGTGATTTACATAAACAATTAATTATTGATGTCACATGCCTTTTCAGCTATAATTAAAAAAATAAATTTTTTGGAAAAAAAAATTTTTTTCTTGAACTCTGCACATAATGTCCACACCCCATTTTTTAAATCGAAAATATGGTCAAATTACTGCAGACTTTATGCGAGTTAATACGGTACGTGGCTCGGATCCGAAGATGTTGAGTATTATTATTATCATCCTCGTTATTTTCATTAAATATTACTGCATACATCTTAATGTTTACAAATTTGTTTTGGAGAAAAAAATATTTCAAAAATTTTTTTCCCAAATATTTTGCAAATAGGCTGCACCCCACTTTTGGACTCATTTTTTGGTAAAAAAGTGTGCAGCCATGTGCACACAAATACGGTATTTGTTAAGCCTAAGCGAGAGCAACTGTCGCAAATCTGTTTGGTAGTTTTGTTTAAAATGGTTTTCAATATGTTCGCAAATTATTCAAGACAGTATATTCTATGGTTTGGCTAGTTATAAAACTAAAGAAATGTTTGTTAATTGACTTTTTAGCCATGTAATTTCTTGTCTTGGAAAGATATATATCACGACTGTCTGCTTCTTTTTCCCCGTCTTTCTTAACTAAATTCTCGTGTTTCCTATTCGGCATTGATTCTTATGCTTAAATAATATTTTACCGGTGAACAAACCATTTCTGCAGAAATAATACTGTGGTCTTAATCCCTATGCAGGGACGGATCTCTACTTTACTTTGCCCGAGGCAAGAATTATTAAGTAAAACTTATCGGCACCAGCAGTGGCCTCTCTCAACTCGGCGCCTGCGCTAGACTACCCTCACCTCTCTACTCCCGTAGATCTACCCTGCACTTCTGCTTTGTGTACATGTGAGATAAGAAGCGATACTGCTGTCTGTAGGATCAACAAAAAGCGTAGAAGAGAGAAAGAAATGGTAAGCGTCACACATGTGCCCTGAGAGCGGTTTTGATAGCCAGCTGCCACTTCATGCCTTGCTTTATCGCGTCGGTTCATCTTCTTAAAAAAAATTACGTAACTGTGAATTTACGTTAAATTTTGCCTTACATAACTCAGTGCCTGCTTGTATAATGATTTAACTGCTATAGAAGCTAACAAATGTCACAGGCATCAGCAGTTAAAATTTATAGCTTCCATAGTTTTTGGATAGTGGCATGTAAAAGTCCAAATTTGCATGACACTATTGTACTAGAATGGAAATCCGACCGACTTACTGAAATGAAATAATTCACATTGAAGAACAGTGTTATTGGCTATGTCAGGCAATGTATACTGTAAAAACTGTATTAAATAGGTTTTTGTATTTTTAAAAATTTTAGAAAACTAGCAGTTAATATTTATAATTCAGTACTTTGTTTAAAATACAAAAATTATTCAGTGTGATTTTTATATGTCTTGTAGCCCGTGACACTATTCTTCTGTGTGAATTATATCATTTCGGCAAGTCATTTGAGTTTCCTTTCTCATATAAAACCATTGTATGCAAATTTGGACTTTGACATGCTATTATACAACTACTTAGCCAAAAAACGTTCATTACAGTAAAAAAAAAAAAAAAAAAAAATAACAATTGCAATGTATGTCTACAAAACAAACTGTATCTTGTAAATTGTCATGAGGCTGGGCTTTATAAAATAAATAATGTAATAATTTAAAGTGTTAAGAGTGTTGTCAGATTTAAAGTTATGTTAAACATGTCCGTAACAGGGCTGAGCCGTTGCCGAAGAATTTATCCGGCGACTCCCACCATAAATGTGACAGGAGGTTGGGTCATAGTAAAATAAAATAAGGGAAATGAGAATATGTGAGGAATGAAAAGTTGCTTACGAGCACGGCGTTAGTGGCAAATACGTCAGTAACAAGGCAGGGCCTTATTAAAATAAAGTACAGTGAACCCTCGATAACTCTGACTAAAAGGGGGGAGAAGCTGTCCGAGTTACGATTTGTCCGTGTTATCGAGGGGCGTCCGGGGAGGAGGGGTAGTCAGTAATTAATCACAAGAAATTAGAGGAATTCAGTAAGCTATCATTTCTACAAGCAAGAGGCGGCAATATATTATACTGCTTTGTATGTATCAATTTACAGGAGGGGGTAGTGGGGAAATTATCACTGTATCCTGGAGAACTATAAAAGAATGTCAAACAACCTGGGCCGGCAGATTCTTTTTTATTTATTTTTTATGCTCCTTCTGGTTAATCTTTTTTTACCTGTGCTAGAAACTGGCACCAAGGCACCCTTCTACCACATAAAAGTTCTCACCTCCTTCTCTCGTCTGGCTGGTGACAGTCTATGTGTCAGCGTGTGTGTGTGAGATAATTGTTGGAGATAAGCTAGGGAGGTAGAGCACGAGCAGAAGTAGTCAAGGTCAACCAGTACAGTCTCAACAATAATACAAACACCGCACGTGACCACATGCAACTCACGAGATGTTTATGTGAAAAATTGCTTAACATCAACATGTCACAGTGTCTGCAGCCAACTGCTAGCCTGATAGTTACGCTCACCTCCTACAGAGTTCAGAAGACACAAAAATATATTTCCTCTTATACGAGAGCAGATACGGTACTGTAATTAACAATTCTTTTGTATCACTGTACAGAAATATGTAAACTCATTTTAACACTTTGGATTTTTAAAATTTCATTTTATGCATATAAACTTAATCATAAAACATGTAATTTGCAGCTTTATTCTTATACAAGTTGTCACACTAAAAAGCAATAAAACTCTAATCATGTTCAACTGAGTTAAATGGGTGAAAAAACAACCAAAAGTAAAGCACAAAAAATATTAAAACAATGCATTTAAGACCATGAATTGTTACGTAATGGACAAGTGTCTAAATTACTGTATGTAAGAGAAATGAGATTAGTCAGTTAGTCAGCTGCGGCTTGCAGTTCCTACACATCACACCACAATCTCTCTTGTATAGAACCGATATCATGGACATACGCCATTGCTTGCGAATGTTGCCGTCTTGCAGAAAACATCCACAATAAAACGAAAAACAACAACAAAAACCAATAAAGAAAAGTCGAGCGTTAGCTGTTGTCAACAAACAAATAACATACATACAGTCCTAGAGAGGGACATAGTCGTAGCCACAAAGTGGAACAGATAAAAA
>PNEQ01108019.1:0-22123 GCA_003012365.1 Medauroidea extradentata
CCGCACACTTGGACGAAGAGCGGCGGGGCGCAGCGATTTTTCCCCTGTGGTTCAGTTACATGCAAATAAAAAGATCCCTGTACACTTGGGCGAAGAGCGGCGGGGCACAGCAATTTTTCTCCGTGGTTCAGTTACATGCAAATAAGTGGATCCCTGCACACTTGGACGAAGAGCGGCGGGGCGAAGCGACTTTTTCCCAGTGGTTCAGTTACATGCAAATAAATTGATCCCCGCACACTTGGAGGAAGAGCGACGGGGCGGAGCGACTTTTTCCCTGTGGTTCAGTTACATGCAAATAAATCGATCACCGCACACTTGGACGAAGAGAGTTAGTGTTAGTTTTGTAGACGATACTTTTGAGTACAGTTTCCTCTTACAAAACTATTTTAGTTTTCATAGTTTTCTCATAACTGTGCGACAAAGTCAAAATTTGGTTGTTTTCGCTGTCACGCAAAAAGTGAAAAACAACTTACCTACTTGAATAAAACAATTCATTGTTACAGTATATCCCATGAGATACGCAATAAAATATTTAAAAGGCCGTAACGTAATATTTTGTAATAGTAAAAAGCAAAAGTACAGGAAAAAAGTTGAAAATTCCGCCATTTTTTTTAAATACAAAATTATTGAAGAGATTTTAAAAACTGATTTATTACGTAGCCCATGACAAGTTATTTCACTTACGCATGTCAATTTGTTTAGCACTATTTCCACGGCAGCAGAATACGCCAATTTTGACTTTGGCGCGCCGTTATGAGAAAACTGTGAGATATAAAATATTGTTTCTTAAGAGTAAAATGTACTCATAAGTATCGTCTATAAAATTAACAATATTTCATAAAAATATAAAATAATGATTATATCGCACTTTAACATCCTTAAGGGACCTGCCTAGATAAGCTACGTTTTTGTGTTTGAGAGGCAGGAACGGTAAGGTTGCCGTTGTCAGGCATGTGTAATACATCATTGGCCTCTCCCCGCAAGCCACTCAGCTGGCGTGCATCGCTTTGCTATTATCCTCTTTCTTATGGGACTTTAAGTTTTAACCACATTATTTTATTTGTGGTAAGCATAGTTAAAAAACAAATCCTGGTTTCTATTGTTACGTTTATCGAATCCGTTTGTTATTTTACCAGGTACGACAGTCTGGAAAAGCAATGTTTGGCCATTTTGAAGGGACCAAATATTATGTTTCCAATAAACTTGCCGAAATTTTAAAACTATAACGATATAGATTGAAGTGTGTGTTCTTTTCGTAGATATACAAATATAATGCGCGTTAAATAGATTCATAAATAAAAAGAATAGTCGTAACTCGTTGTAACGCTTTGACGGACAGGTAGGGAGGCCGCTTAAGAGACTTATGCACAGGACGTAATTTTAATTTTCCGTGTTTGGTGCGCGGAGACAGACGAAAAATAAAATTCAGCTTGCCACACTCGACTGTAACCACTTCGCTTCCATTCGCAGCACACGAAAACTGGCGTGCAGTGCTTTCGTTTTACGCTTTTACCTACGGGACTTTAAGCTTAGAACCTACAATTTTATGTTTGGGAAGTTTGTAGTAAAGTCCAACGCATATTTCTAGTGTTAAGTTTTACGAATCCGAGCGGTATTTTTATATATTCAGCAGTCTAAAAAAATCCGTTTTTGCCTCGTTGAAGGACCCCTATATAATATTTCTAATAAACGTGCTGAAATTTTAAAATTGTATAAACATAGTTTCAAGTGTGAGATTTTTTCTTAAAGAAACGTTTTGCGAATAAGTTCAACCGTTTGTCGTAGAAATAAACAAAAGCGGTACGTTACAACGTCGTCCATACGTCACGCACATAATCGTCTTTTTAAGGGCGTTGGACCCATATTTTTTTCTATTGCTACCAAACACTGTTCGATATTTACACATCAGCTAACATGTTATTTCTCCAAAATAAGAAAAAATTTACGCCCCAGGTTTTCTGTACAATCATTCATCAAAGTCAAAATGACCGTTTTGTTTACCTAAAATTAGAAAAAGGAATTACATATATAAGAAAAATTAAAGGAACTGAAAGTCAGTATATCAACGCATTTTATGAATTTTACGACTTTTCTGACAAACGTTAGCTGTAAAAACTTCAGTATTCTTTCATTTATTTCAAACAATTGCAAATTACACGAATACTTTTTAACCAATTGATTTGAACACATTTGACACTGTATACAGTCATACAATAGACAATTTTGCAAGACAATTTTTTAAGATAATATACCGTTTGCTAGCAAAAAAATTATTTTGCTTCGTTTTGGCTTATTTTGACAACAAAATATGTGATAATTCAGGGGCAGAAATCTAAAAATCCGTTTGGTGTATTGCAACATTTAAATTCATTTACAAACGACGATATATAAGTGTTAAAACTGAAAGATTTAATTTTTGATATATTTATTAATTGGCGTTAAAAAAATTTTCGAAAACACTGCAAAACTAACGAGTGAGGCCTTAACTCAGAATCTCTACTTCTGAACCTTCGTGATTTATGCCACATAACCGTGTCGTCCAGTCATATGTGGATTGCAGGATCTACTTTGTTTTGGAAAATACACCGGCATGACTGTGTGAATTGTGTGACTTAGCAGAGGGAAAGGCGGGTTTCTGATCTTAAACATGAAAGCAAACAACCGCCAGACAGGTACACGCCCACGCTTCACGTGCAGGTGCTGGACACACCCGCGACTGGTGAAAGGTGTCTAGCGAAGACGGAAACCAGACACCCTACCACGCAGACACGAGAATATGACTCACTGACAATACTCGGCGGATATCACTTCCGGTGTTGGCCACCTGCCTTAGCGGTCGACACAAGTTTATTCGGCGAAGAAGTGACTTCTGCTTAGGACTATCATTTAAGGGGAGTGCTAGACAATTTTACTGTATTTTCAGTTTTTGAGCCATAACATTTAATTTGTGTTATTAAAATTTTCTCTTCGAAAATGCATAGGATATATTCTTGGTAAACTGCTTGTCGTAGTAAATAATGGAATAGTTCAATAATTTGTCATGCAGAGTCATTGCAAGAGAATTCTCGAACGTTAACCTATGATTATCTCGCAATGGTTCTGCATGACATATTACTGAAAGATTCCCATTATTATTTATGTCAAGCAATTTACCAAGAATATATCCTACGCTTTGTCGAAGAGAACATTTTGATAACTCAATTTGAATAAATGTTATGGCTCAAAAACTGAAATTAGTATAAAATTGTCTAGAGACTTCTCGGGATTTGGCGCTGAGCAGGATGTGTCTGGCAGATGATGCAGGCCGCACTGCAGCGAGGAGACCAAGACTGAAACTGACATCCGTGATTCCTTCCTTCTGTTAAACACGTTCTCCACCGACATGTTCGCCTCCTGACAAACATCTCTTATAGCAGATAATATAAATTTCCCTTTCTATATAGGCCGTTCACGATAAAATGAGCACTGCGTAAAAATTTCTTTCAGCACTTTTGCAGCCATCTTTACTATTTTTAATATGAAAACTTCCATGTAACTAAAAACTAGTGTAAACGTATCAACACACTCAAAATGTTAACAACTATTGGCCCAATAAAACATATTTTTAATTAATTACAAGTTCTGATGAGTGCGCAAGTTTATAGTGAACAGTCTATTGCCGTCGTTTTTCTCATTCACCGCAGAAGTGAGTTTCCAAACTCGAAGTCTCGCACTCAGTTTTTACAAACCCGTAACAGATGTTCATTTGCACACAGACGTAACTACTTTCTTAACAAATGCTGACTTATTATGTATGTGCTAACTAAATAGTATAAATTTATCGGAGTGTGTTTTAATCACCACTAATGATAACCGTAATTTAAAAATATCCAATTCAGCAATAAGATAGTTTCCTCGCGTACTAACAATTACTAGGGACAGGGAAATTTCTCGAATTCAAATGTATGCACGATAGAATCAACTGTCGTATGCATACTCAAGCCTTGACCATTTGTCCACTAGCTGCTACTCAGTGGAACAGCAGACAATGAACGAGTAGACGGGGCTTGATTATACATAGTACAACGGATTCTAGCATGCGGGTCACTGAATCAGCGAAATATTCCTGTCACCAACAATAACTGCTCTATAAATTTCGATCAAAAATAAAATGTTGGAAACACTGATATGGCACCGCTAAGATTGGTCAAATTGCTCGTCGTGGATCAGTCCGATAATTTTACTCCGCAGCTCAGGTGAATAAAATTTTATTTTCCTCATCAAGAGCGTCGGAGGAGAAGAAATGAAAACGGAGCGGATCATCTACTGTCTCTTCATCCAATTAAGTAGCTTAGCTGCCGTTGCGCAAGTAAAAATGTAAGAACACAATAACCTGTTGAACCTACATATGTGTCACCGCTGAACTTTTAGACCATCCCGATGCAACTTACATTACTATAGGTAAGGAAAGTAATAATTAGCGAGTTCAGTGACCGATGTGTTAGACTACACTGTCCTATGCATACTCAAGCTCGTCCATTCACTCAATGTCTGTTGTTTCAGTGAGTAGCAACTAATGCACAAATGACTAGGACTTGTGCATGAATAAGACAACGCATCCAACACGCATGACGTTGAACTCGCGTAGTATTCCTTTTCCTAGCTATAGGACACTGTTTTTTCAATACCCTAAAAATTGTGAGCAGAAAAAAATAATTTTTACGCTCAAAAACACTCGAAAAAGCTTACTTACAAATTTAAAATAAAATATTTGGCAGTATTTTCCTTTTCGCAACGCAGGAGATGGTTTTTGTCGTAAAGCGATTTCACGAAAACTGACTGAGCCCTACCGGATATAATTTAACATGTAAAAAACTATCTTGCTTCCGCCGGGGCTCCGAGGTGGCAAGGCCCTTACGTAATTCCACGTGGCAAAAATTCATTATTTTATATTTCCATTACATATTTTTCGTTTTATAGACTTTTTGTGATTACATTTTCCACTTGTAGAATTTATTTAGCTCTCATAGATTTCCCATAGCGGCATGTCAAAGTCTGAATTTGCAAGCCATGGGAACAAAAGCATAAGAAAAACCAAGTGACTTACTTGAATGAATTATTTGCACTGAAATGAGACATAAAGGGGCAATATGCTTAATACCATAAAGCATAGCTACAGAGATGTGCACGTCAGACACTGAAATAAAGTGAGGTAAAATTCTATTCGCGAAAAATTCATGGCCCTAGCAAGAAGGCATAAAAACAAATTGATGCTGAAATCCTTTTACGAATATAATTGGTACCTACGTAAAACATTGCCTTAGTACGTGTATTTAATAGTTTGGACACATTCCGAAAATGAAACCTTGACGGTAAAGCAGAAGAATGGATGCGAGTGTCGCCTCTGGCAACGAACATTGAACTTGGCTTGGTGTAACGGAGCCTTTGTTAAGCAAGGCACTAGGCGGGGTTTCCCAGCGACCCTTTCCACGCCAGTGGACGCCAGACCTCGGACGTGGTCAGCGTCCATTTACAGGCCGGAGCTTCAGGGTCGCGTCATCCTTCACCTTGCGCAGGTCGACAGGACAGGCCAACACTGTTGCCAGGTCTTCCGAGCGAATGGAAATAGTCTGGTCACCACTTAACATCTATGTCATTAGAGCTGGTGAGGGATGACATGACGTATGGAATAGCGTCACAATCAAGGGGTGGGGGAAACGGGATGTCCCCGAGAAAACTCACTGACCAGCCGCATCGTCCGGAACGATTCACACATGTGGAAATCCGGTAACCGACACCGCCGGGAATCGAAATGGGATTGCCTTGGTGGGAGGCGAGTGATATAGCCACTACGTCAACAGCGGGGCCCCAAGATTTGTCTGGATATCTTCTGAAATATTAACAAATAATTTTAATATTCATATGCAAGGAGAATATATAAAAGAATATACTAGTTAACAACAACAATACTGTTGGAAAACACACTTTCTTAGAAATTGGTTAACATAATTATAAATTGTTGCTTATAGTCGCGTAATTCAATATTCTTTACTTAATGTGAAACGAATGTTACTTTTAATATTTTATCTGGGCAATTTGAAAGCCTATAATATGGTTTCAGAGTTGTTTAATAATTCCTGGGCTCCTTAAATTGGCAAATAAATGTATTGTATATTTTTACTCTAGAAATAGAATTTATCCAAGCGTAAACATTTTTAAACAGTGCTGTCGTTTTTAAATATTACATTCTTTTACATATTCTCCTTGCATACGAAAATTAAAATTATTTGTTAAATATTGAATAATGTCTTCTCTGTTAAAAATGGCAGCAAAATCTTGTCTTATGACTGGATTCAACAATTAATAATGTTAATTTTTAAGTTCTTCTGAAACATCTGGTAATTTTGTAAATAATGCACCTAATTTAACATCTGTTAATTCTATTTTATAAGGAATATCAATAGGTTTTTATATATTAACTTTATAATTTTTTTATATTTGTCAATAATTTGTTCGACGTCATTAGTTGTTTACATAATCGAATCTAATAAATAAAGAATTTTTGCTTTAACTCCATGCCTTGCTAATCCAAATTTAGAACATCCAGATCTTAAAAAACTATTAAATCTACCACACACTTCTTTTTAACAAGAAACTTACTATTTTTAATTTTTCCTTCGCACTCTAAAAAATCGGTCATTTTAAAAACCATAATAATTTCTCAAAAGGTTCTGTTATTGGTTTACGCTAATGCATTTTTGTTCTCATTTGTTATAAATGCTATCCCAGTATTTATAAAAATATTATTATGATGGTTATTAATATTACTATTATTATTTAAATTTTCTATAAAAAAATCATAAGTCATATCTTTCATTTGTGGTTTATTACATTTCCATGTATTTCAGTTGTAGAGTAATTTTTGGTAGTAGCGCACACTATATATTTAGCTTCAATTTATAAGATAAGAAATTTATAGTAGGCCCTACATTTTGAAAAGTAGCTAGATTAAAAAAAGCAACATAAAAAATATAAAAATTAATAAACGCTAATTTTAAAAAAATTAGCTTATACTGGGTAGGTGAAAGCACAGCGCAATGCTATTCGTACCTATACGATGAATAAAATCATGGAGAAACTATTATTATTGCTAAATTTAAACCAAGAGTGTTATTTGGTGAAACAATTTGTTATAAACGACATTGTATTTTATTTTTTCCAATGCAAATGGCGAAAGTGGAGAATACTGTGTTAGAAATAAGAGATGAGAATGAAGCGTCCATTGTCTTTAATTCAGTTGAAATAACTGCTGTGTTATAAATGAAACTACAATTACATAATCTAAAGATATTTTGTATACAACATTACTACATTTATATTATGTAACGAAGTTACTACAGTTTAAATTATTTTTAATATATTAAATCTTAGATAGTCATTATATTGATTATAATTTTCATATCGTTAACTTTTTTGTTCGGGAAGAAAAAGTTTATTTCAACATCACAACAACTGTTAGGCTAATAAAAATGATACGAAATTAAAATTTTGGGAAGATGTAAATTTTGAATTATTTTACACAGATTTTTGTGGATTTGGTGTTTTAAATCAGTATGAAAATACACACGAATTTAAAATATTAGAATTTCATATTAGGAATAGTCGCTGGACATGTTTTTGTGATTTAAGTAATTATTGTTTTAATATAATACATATAGAAACAATAGAAACATCACTAAACAAACTTGACGAAGTTAATGAGTTTAATTTACTCTCCGATCATACAATAGGTAAACCACATCCAATAAATAATGTTGAAATGATAGGAACGTGATTTAGACATAAATCAATTGTATTATCGGAATATTTACAAATATTTTTACCAGACCAATATGGTCGAAAATTCAATGGTAAAGTTTTAAGGGATGCAAATAGCGGATATATGGGTTTTATTTGTAATGTAATAAATATTGTGGTACAAAACAATTGCATTCAATTTTGCAGTGCAGATATGCGAGGCTTACAATACATTCTTCTATTATGCAGTTTAAATTATTTTCTCTGGTTCCACATAAGATTTCTAACACACTGCAGTAGAATTTTCATATGTAACTATTACGGAGTTAATTACGTTTCGGGGCAGATTGAATGGGTTGGCAATGCTTTCAATTCACCGCAGTGTATCTGCGGATGAAATTTTGAGAGAACTAACGGGAAAACCTAGGCGACTTCAATTTGTACTTCAGTAAATGTGCAGACAAGCAAAAAATTTAAAGCGAAAAGTGATGGTGTGATTCCCATACAGTATAGTGTGGTAAGACTGTAAGATATACGGAAGAAAAGACGGGAAATAAGGGTAAAGACTTCAAGCAAAATTTTTTGCATTACACTAATTGACTATTGATTTTAAAACATGGCGGAGGTCCTTTTGGCGATAGTAATAAAAATGAAGTACATTATAAAATTTCTTTGTAAAATACATATTTTTTAAAATCACACATTCCTTAGCGGTTTAAGTTTTTTTCACATTAAAGTATTTTGAAATTATGTTTTAGATTAAGAATATTTATACCAGCTACTAAAACTACTCAGGGCCATGTTCAGTAATTTTTTGTATGTCGGTGCAAAGAACTCGAGTGTTTTTTAACGAAATGTTTTGGCAATACTCGTACAGTGCACTGCTCAGTAAGTGCACAATTCAATGCAGGTATTTTGTAAAATGTTGCACCGTTCACCAGTAAAACGTATTTTGCTGGATTTTGACATTTTCATCACAAGGTTGGGTATTCTTTTGGTGTACAAATCCAAAACCTGTGACGTTTATTGCTTAGAAAAAAATTAGGTTAAAATTATGATTATATATATGTGACAAAATCACGTACATATTCTTTCATGTCGTCACTATTTTGCTTAAGAAATAATATTTTCAAAACCTCTGCAAAACTACCGAAAAAGCCTTAAATAACACCGTTTAGCACCTAAAAATCTAAATTTTCCCGGGGAAGGACCCCCGGATCCCCCGCTCTAGAAGTGTGGATGGATGAATGTCTGGAATGAGTAAATGCTGACCCCCCCCCCCCTTCCCAACAGAAATCCAGGCTACGACACTGGTGGCAACACTGCAACCCAACAACATCGCTGCTTTCTCAAAGTTGAAATCCTGCCTTGACGTATCATGCGACATGCGTGTAGAATACTGAACCTGCCACGCGCGTCACACAATAAGAAAAATTTGTTTCCGGAATGCTGTTAACTGTAAGACGACTACTTTTGAAGAATGCCGAGTCGAGAACATTTAAATAAAAATACCATTGAATGTTGTCTAATACGTTAACGTTTGAGTTTGGTAAAACTGCGTTTATTGTAGTGTTTACAGTAAAATGTGGCATAACGATGCGATGGAGCTCAAAATAATTACCAGACCTTCTAGAATGCACATTTTTACTCTGAACTGCCTATAAATTCAACCATGCTTACAGTATGGCCAAACCAGGGGCACAACTACAGGAGGATGCAAAAGAGCATATTGCCTCCTCTTCTTCTCCGAAGCACTGAAGTAGAGGCAAACATTAAGGGGGGCAAGATTCCATACAAAATTGAAATTGTTTTAATAACTTTTATATTTGTACGAGATATTGTTTGCTGCATATACATGTATTGGTACTACTTTTTTTGGGTAACGAAAATTTTCTAGCTTTCATGGTTTTTGTATAATAGATGATAAATAATACAGAATTATTGACGTTTACATTTAGTCGGTATACTGCTGTAAGTAACCAAGTCATAATAGCTAGCATACAAAATACCTGGTTTCTATGTTCTTGTGGCTGTAACTACTATTTTAACTCATACACAGTAGGTTATTAATGATTAAGCGTGATAATCACTATGTAATATTTAATTGTAATTATTGTGATACTGATTCTATCTTGCTCCTAGCCACAATGTCTACATTGTGACTTGGTAACTTTTACCGTCATACCTATTAACAGACACTATTAACCTCAAGTAACAACACGTTTATTAGGCTATGTACAGTCATGTACTGTACTGTAAAAGTTGATAATAGCTGTACCAAAAGAAATTTACTCAAAATTTCGTAATTACACTGCAAACTAAATTGAAATTTTTATGTAACATATATTTTCAATAATGATAATCGAAATTAAATTTAATTGGCAGTGTTGCGTACTGTTACTTCTAGAAGAAAATTAAGACTTGACTTCACTGAAAAAACACACGTGAAAACTGCCATTACATTGATTCCCCCGAGTCAGAAACGGTAGGTTCTGGAACACAGTCACATGTTTTTTTTTATCCACTGGTAATGAAGATTGCCAGCCATTATGTTCCTGGTGATAGCCTTGGCTGCACATTGTTTCAAGATATCTAGTTTCTTTATCTCTGAAATGGGAAGCTGTGTTCGAAAAATAGGGGTGCGAGTTCTCTTGGCATTTGAACAGACCGACCACGTCCATCAGTACGAACGTATTTAAATTAATGTAAACAGACGGTATAATAAACATTCAAAACCGGCAATAGTTTTTAGAAGTTGTAACATTTCCAGTTTTAAAGTCTTTCGTTGTTACGATGTATATAAACAACAACGGCATTTTTGCGTTTGTTGCAATCTGTGCTCTTGTATTTTTGCTTCGTTTATAATATTGCCTAAGGTACAAACTAATCTAGAACCGTTAAACATTTGTACTATTGGTCTTAACCTTCAATATATGAGGTACCATTAACAGAAGAAGACATCATGTTCAAGTATTATTCACAGATATTGTATGCGAGTTTCATGAAACAGATGACTGGAACTAATACAAAATTAAACAAATTAGCTGTGTTGTTTGAAAAATAATTCTACGTAAGCCTAACTAATCTCATTGTAAAGCGTTTTGTGTTATGACATACCATCAATGCTTTCTTCGTCTTTTTATTTTTTTCTTTGCTAATTGTGCCGTGAATAGTCCTTTTTTCATTATGATACTGTATCTATTACGAAAAATTATTTTTTAATCAAGGCACACAAAACTATTGGTCGTTGTCACCAATTATCAACCAGTGACTCAATGTTGGTCTACAAACTGCAACACGTTAAACTTCTTGTGTTAGCGACTACGCAAGTGTAGCCAATTTTCTAAGTAGTGTGCTTTACAAACGAAAGTGACCAAGTGTACTTGATCTTTTATGCTTGCAAACTACCGCTTCTGTACCATAAATCACTTAAAACCGATTAAGTACACTCAAGTCATTACTTGCTCCGCAGTTATCGTTTCACTGCGTTGGTTACTTTGGTGGATGTAACAGTACTCAAAAACTAGTAAACATTCGATTTGGGTAAGTTTTCCTGTACAAGATACACGTATTCATAGCAAGTTGGTCAATT
Organism: Medauroidea extradentata; assembly: GCA_003012365.1. Taxonomy (NCBI): domain Eukaryota; kingdom Metazoa; phylum Arthropoda; class Insecta; order Phasmatodea; family Phasmatidae; genus Medauroidea; species Medauroidea extradentata. The sequence continues at coordinate 11,369 of PNEQ01108019.1, forward strand.
TATCTCTCATTTTCGTTGTTTTTTAACTTGGTCAATTTGGGCAGTATACCAACGATTTATTTAGCTAATAAAACACTTTCCTTCATGTTTTTCTAAAGGATTTTTCATTAATTAAATATAAAATAATAAATTTATACGTCGAAGATGTTAGGACGCCATTCAGCTCTTTGATAAGAGCCACTGATTTTTGGTGAAAAGTTTTTTGCAACAACTTGTTCAACTTGTTTCAATGCCATATGTGCACATCTGCTGCAGTTCTGCTACATGGTCAACGATAGTCTATTTTTAAGTCCCATCATCTTTGGGATATATCCACAAATCACAAACTTGTGGGGTCGCAGTTACCTTGTTCAGATTGGTACAGTCAAATGAGCGACATATCTGAGCAAAAATACTCTGTCAAAAAACCCGAAGCAGAGCTGCAGATATGCACATAAGTAGAGCCGACGATTGTTCGCAAAATAAATTATGCAACAGTTTGTTTCAATGCCTTTTGTGCACATATGCAGCCGTGATTCATGGTCAGTGTTTGGCCTTTTTTTAACTCTCAGCGTCTAATGTTCTACCCGCAAATCACAGACGTGTATGTGGTGTCGCAGTAACCTTAACCCTGTTGGCACAGTCAAATGAGCCACGTCTGTGCAATAATACGTTCTGCCAATAACCATGACGCAGAGCTTCATATGTGCACATAAGGCATTAAAACAGACTGTTGCAGAATTCTTTTCGCAAAACATCGTGGGTTATGCACATAAGGCAATGTAACATGTTGGTGCATAATTCCTTTCACCAAAGATCAGTGGCCCTATATATGATCCTCCAAACAATACGCATTCCCGATGTCCTTTGAAATGTATGTGGCGTGATTGACTCATGTACTTATCTTCTGACTAGAAACCTGGAAAAAATTGCTGCAAAGAGCCTTACTGACACCAGTCCATCACTTAAAAATGTTATGCATATTCGCATAACTGAAACATTTAGTTACAATTAAAATGTATCTTGCAATGTTCGTCTGACTTTGTACAACCACACTGTCTGCTACAACAATAAAATATTTACCATTCTTTTCCAACCTTTACAATCCAGACATCAAAACTATCTCCTGTTCCCTTAAATTAGGTATACTTCGCAGCAGCATGGGTAACATTGTATCACACAAATTATTCGTTCATAGAATTTTTTGTGAAGGAAAACTGGACAGTTGTTGGGTATTTTACTAATAGTTACTAATGGCTCACTAATCATATTCTGATTTGCGACATGTACAAACCAAACATAACAATTATTTCTTGTCTCTCTATTTAATTAGCGTGAATTGAATATAATTTGCTCCAGCTTAGGTAACTTTTTATCACAAAATATATTCGTTTTTTTTTTTTTTTTTTTTTTTTTGCGAAGGGAAACTGGGTAATAGCTGTGTATTATAAAAATTTAATCAGGTAATGATCACTATTATTTTACCAGTCAGCACGAATAAATAATTCTGGGTGATGCAAAGTTATCCATGATTGTGATTTCCAAGCTGACGGTACATAATTAAACCAATTTTACGACGGCAGTTTTAGGTATGAATTATCACTTTCTTCTCCAAACTCAATACTCAGCTTCACTTTTTGGTTTTCGAAAATATTCCGATTGACATCCGAATTTATCGTCTGGATTCATTATTTGTGTTCGATATCTGGAACCAACATTATTTTGTTTCGTTATCTGAAGTCATCATTTAAATTCATAATCTGGATTCTTTGTATGGATTCATTAGTTGGATTCAATACCTGGATTCGCTATCCAGACTCGTCGTTTGGACACACCAACCGGTTTCACATATGAATTTGCCATTTGGATTCACCGTCTGGATTTATGACATGGATTAATATCGAGATTCATAAATGGACCTGAATTTGGATTCATTTATGAAATTTTATTTAGATTCAACAACAATATTCAAATAGGATTTCTTATCTGAAGCCCTATCTGGATTCCCACCTGTATCCATATATGGTTTCACACCTGGATTCATATCTGAATCCACATCTGGTTATATTATTACTGGGCTGAAGTTACGGAGAGATAGTTAAGTGCTTGCAACATATCGTGATGTATATTTTTTCTTAGAACAGCGATATATATTTTAAATTTATTTGCCCACGTTTCTGCACACAATCAGTTAAATTATTTCGGTTATGTACACTTAACTAACAGTGCCTAGCTTGTCTATTCAATGTAACTTCTGCCTCTTAGTTATTTGATAGCACGACATATTTCATGTACATGAAAATAATCCTCAGAATCTGGAAAGAAGAGCTAAAGCCTGAGTCTTCTGTACGTCAGCTCATTAGAGTTATCAAATATTTTCCATCGTGCTAAAGACATTCGTTATTATCCCTTCACTAGAGACATATGTAAGAAGGTCGGGATAGTCTTCATCATCATTTTCATCAGCAACTTTATTATATACTCTGTCCTGCAAGTAAATTTCACTTTTTTGTAGTACAGAATAGCTACCCAAATAAAACCTAACATGATACCTCCAACTTTTATATATCTTGCGAAGCAGCAAAGAGATGTAGTAATAAATTAATATGATGGTGCCGATATGAACTGGACTTCTGTCGAGAAGTAGTGGCAATTTTGCAAGTTTGGATATATATTTTGAAACTATCGTTTCTAACAAACTGCTCACATCACTTGGACCACGTATCATGGTTCATAAATGTATCTCCTTGCGTCGAAACCTCTCATACCGACGAGAATAAACGCCGAACGTGAAGATTATTTTGGAGTATGCGACACTGTCGCGATCTCATGTCCATTCTCTTTATAATAAATGCAATCCTTCCAATACCATCTCCACTGCCAATTCAGAGTTCAATTCTCAGCGAAGAAAAAACAAATGTTATTATTTACCAAAACTACATACAATAAAAAAGCAACAAATTAATTAAATTAGTTGAAGTGAACCATTTTCGTAGAAGTTGAAGGTATTATTTCCCTACATTGTCGAATAAAATTGTATGTTGAACGCAGAATTAAATGAGAAATCTTTATGCTAAACTGTTTAATGTTAACTCGACATTTGTATCATTACAATCACTAAAATTATATGTAAATATTAATATGGTGCGCAGGCTTTCGCGGCCGTTGTCATAATTTTCCAGGCATCTGGGTTTGAGCCGCGAAAAGGAAACAACAAACGTGCCAGAAGCCTAGAAATATATATCTAAATATGGTTTTCTGTAAGTATCCATTGCATACAAACCATGTTTAGTTTAACTTAATCTACGAACATGCCGGTTTTAAAATCTGTCGTTATACTTACCGAGGTTTCAGTAAGTTTTGGGGGAAAAAAATTAAAATTTCGCTGCGTCACGAGTTGCGAATTAAAAGAACTAGGCTGTTGCTGACGCAGCTTTTTACTTCTTCAGATAGTAGTTTTTGAGGATTTTAAATACTAATACTAGTTAAATTTTCGATGTTTAGTAATTGTTTTCATTTTTAATCGTTAATTTGTTTCCACGGCAAGCATACTTAACTGTATTTTCAAATACGCAGAACAGTCCCAATATCGTCGAACACTTATTCTTCGGCAGCTGGTAGTGACGACAGCAGAATAACGTGATACAAACATATTATCTTATTTGGTTAGCTGTTGATCTTGGAGCGGTGCTTATTTGCAGGATTTTTCTATCAAACTCTTGAGGGCAACGTGATATATCGCAGTGATAACAAACTTGATGAAACTGCAGTATTTACTACTCTTTTGCTAAACGCGACTCACAATGTGTGGCTCATACTAGTACAAGCTTCAATAATATTTGACCAAGGTCTCGTCAGATGGAGTCATGGTTGAATTGAAAGCCCTAAAATGAGCCAACTAGCTTGATGTCACTTCAGTTAATTTTTAATACATCACAAATATTCTATAAAGTACACCACATTTCCGTTTTCATGTACAGTTGTAAAAAAAGTTCAGCAAATATTCATATGATTAAAAATTCCTTTTTAAAGTCTGTATTGAGATATTTTGTTGATTTTAGCATAATATTTTGCTGCAAACTGACCGTAACATAATTATGAAATTTTGATGATTTTTTATGAGGACATTCATGGAGAGTACTATATTATCGGCGTATATGTTATGTACGTACAATTAAAATACATAATTCAAATAAATAAATAATGCATTACAAAAACCCAAGGAATTTTTCGTACTCAACGAATAAGCTGTTGACGTTTCAGCTCGTTGGCATTATTACAACTTGGAAATAATAAGACGTTTGGTAAGTTTAAAGTACACAACTTTAATTCCGCGTTATTTGAAGTTCATCCAGCACATCCTGCATCTAATGCATAGAAATACAAAATAATTTTGAAATTAGTTTTTAGAGTAGTAGCAACTTAACTTCTACATAAGAGTCAGAATATTGTGGAAGGGTATCATATTTTAAATTACGAAATATTTACTTAAATACAGCTGAATCTGTTCTGTTTAGTAGTGGGACCCATGTACTCCGATGTGTTTATGGCACTGCTGAATACTATTCATGTTATTTAAATTGTTCCAATTGACTATACCCGAATTGTGTCCATCGGGAACAGTCTTGGAGTATCAGACGTACTACATAAACATTCTAGATCCTGTATTCATATTTTCCTAGTGAAAATTTTCTAAATAATAGGCTATTATTTTGATTAATAAAGAGACGAATTCATTGGTCGTGGTACTTGTAGATTTAGACTCGACGACACTCAAAAGTGATTTTTGACTAATCAACCGACGTGGCAGGATTGAACCGCCTTTAACTTAATGACTTATGACACTTTTTGCAGCAAAATGCGAGGATCAGTTAACCTTTGAATATGTCTTAGTGTCTCACATTTTCAGCGGAATCGTATCTTGCGTAAGCTTTCGTCATCTTGCGTTTATAAACTTTACCCTTAAATTTATTATTATTATTAGGGCTTGTTTTGTCTGATTCCTATGAAGAATTAATAGAAATGTGTGTAGGAGGGGGAGGGTGGAACATGTTTTAAGTAATCAGGTCATATCGTTGCATTTAAATGTGTCGTTTTCGAAGAAATATTTTCAGAGCCGCTAACTTTGTTAAGACGCGGTATACAGAAAATTTTATCGTCATGTTTTAATTTTTTATTTGTACCAGATTTTTAATTCTTATTTTTTGACACAAATGTGACTAAATTTTGATCGAATGAAATTTTTTGATCTCACATAGTTTTCGCGAAATGGGTTGTTAAAGCCAAAATTTGCATGTTTCCGTTACTAAGACTAACTGACAAACCAAACTGAAAAAATTCACAGTGAATAAAGACGTTGCAGGCTACAATTTCAGTACATAAAAACGAAGAATAACAACTTTTTGTATTTAAATATAAATGCTGAAATTTAAAATAATCAATTAAAAAAAAGTTTTTTTAAACACTAAAATATTTTGTTTTCTTGTATAACATAGCTGAACTTGTAGCCTACAACATCGTTGTTAACTGTGGATTTTTTCACTTTGGTATGTGTGTCGCTCTTAAAACGGATACATGTAAATTTTGGCTTTAACGAACCATTACGCAAAAACTATGCGAGATAAAAGAAATTTACAAGAGCAATATTCAGTCACATTTTGTCTAAAACAAGAAAAAAATATATGGTACAAATATAAAAATAGAAACATGGCGTTGAAAATTGATGTATACCGTGCCCTTAAGGTAATATCACAGAAGATTTAGGAATACAGAAGTGAAATAGCCGGCAGGACAGCGAACTCAGTCGCACACGCCAGCAAAATGGCTTTCCTGGCCAGCAACATGGCGGATAAGCCTACGGCCAATCAGCGTAATGCGGCTGCCCTGCTAACCGGTAGCCAGGCCAATTGGAAATCTGCTGTAACATGCAGGAGCCAAACAGACACGGGGCCTGTATGAACAAACTTGAGCAGCCAATAAGCGGCGAAGTTCGCTTGTATCAAAAGAGCCGCCACGTCATTTCACGTCTGTATTACTATTTAGTCTGTGGTAATATGGTGCACAATAAACTTCAGAGAACATTTTGTTGCAGGAAATTATTTTGCCTGTTTTTACGTAAGTTTATACAAGTTTAAGTGTGAAAAGTTACTGATTATATTAAGCCAATGCCGGCACGTGTAGTAATAGGTTCAACAACTGGGTTGACAAGATTTTCATATAAAAAATGAAAACATTATAGGCAGAGACCTGAAATATTTGCGTTTTCTTGCGGACACAAGCTAGAATTCCAACTACTGTATGTTCGTGCTACTTGCACAATTGGCCGTTGACTTATTTGACAACAACCTTGAAGTCAAAGAGCCAATAATGACAAAGTAACTTAATGCAGGCCCATTTCACTGTTTCAGCGAGCAACCAATGAACAGCCGTTGTTTGCTTAAATACCCACATTTTCTTGGAGGCTAGCCTACAGGTCAGTGAACCAGTGAATTTTTCCTGTCTTTGATTACATGTTATAAGTTTTAAAATATTAACCAGGCTGTCGCTCTTACCCCCTTTCCACAGCCATCTTTAGGCTACATGCTATGTCTGTAACACCAGTATTCGAAGTACATTATGCGTACGGCTAACAAACACTGTGGTATGGTAAAGTACGTCTCGTCAACAGCGAGGCTGTTAGAGACGGCGACAGTCTTAGCACAACGACAGTAACTAGCAAAGGAATCGGCCATTGCCATTAAAAAAAAAACAACATTATTCTGGAACGATTCTGGGAAATCATGTTAAGTCAAAACAGGGAGGCCGGACCGGGAATCGAAACCGAATACTACCGAATTAATAATGTCATAAGATTTGATAATTTGTAGTGCAATACGGATAGGGACCTCTGTTTTTCGCGAAAAGAATTTTGCCTCACTTTGTTTCGGTGCCTTACGTGCACATCTGCAGTTCTGCTTCGTGGTCAGTGATTGGATATTTTAACTCTCACGAGTCTTGGTATTCTACCGGCAAATCACAGACGTGTGGTGTTGCGGGAACGTTATTGTAATTGGCTCAGTCAAATTATACACAAAGACACGCTGCCAAAAACCATGAAGCACAATTGCATACGTGAACACAAGGCACTGAAACAAACTGGGGCAAAATTCTTTCAGCGAAAAACAGGGGTCTTTAAATGGACTTTTCAAAATAACAATTTGTTTCTCCTATTGTACGTAACTACCCTCATATTTTAAAGTAATGCGACGAGCTGTAGAAAACTGATATTTTAACATAACCTAGTGGCAGTAAAAACAGTACATTAATACGTTTTTCCTAGAATAAGCTTTATTCCTATAACACGTTTCTCGATATATTTACAAAAGAACTGGCTGCTTCTTGAGGACGTATCTGATAGCTTTGCAGGTGAGTTTTAAATAACGCGCACAAGATAACGTCTCACATGAAAGTCTCAAAGTACACAGCAGTTCACTGAAATCCTTGAAACTTTGGACTTGGGTCATCGAGACACACACCTCTTCTCACACGGCCAGTCACTCCCTAGATTTGCGTGTAAGCGTGTTATCAAAAACGAGTCATCTTTTAAAAATATTGTTCCTCTCAAGGCGGATTATGTTGTTTTTGCCACAGGAAGTAAACGTTTTACGAATAAACATTTTACAGTCGGCAGATTCAGTTAGTTAAATGAACGCAAATCTCAATTAAGTATATTACAAATATGACGTCATTTGAAGTGTTGAGCTCACTTTAGCATTTTATTAACATTGCTAAGGTTGCATCCAAATTCTCTTGAAGTAAATACATAACTTACTTGGCACCACTTGTGACGTCACCAAGTATATACTAGTATTGTCCGAATTGTCAGGATAGTACACAGGCACTGTATACTAGATAATACATGGAGTTACTTACTTTAATTTAGGTGTTGCAGCATACTAGCTTTGACCGTCATATTTGTGTGAGCGAGCTGATTATTATGTTTCGTGAAGGTTATGTAGTACTCCAGGTTAAAAATTAGTAAGTATTTTCGAAGTGTATTTCAGCTATAGTCTACGTAAATGAACGTACGTATTCAGTTCTTCATCTTTTTACCCGATACATTTTTTTTTTCGGAAAAAACAATTATGTAATAAAATAATTTTTTAAAACAATTTCAAATTGATTATATAATTATTTGATAATTTTATCAGTTGAGCATTCGAAAGTTTTCATAATTCTTTTTTAAATTTAGTCACTATTTCGTAAAATGTTTTAAATAAATTAACCTGCTCTAAGTTCCAGTTACATGTTATTCTTATGTTAGTTACTGATATAGCCACAAGCTTGTAGCGTGGGAAAGTGTCAACCTGTTCGAATAATCTTATCAAGTTCGTTGCAGGTGCTAATAAATTTATTTGAGAACGTGGATGCAGCCTAAATACCAAACAGCCTACATCATTTCCTAACTTACCATATTACCAGTTTTAATACAGTGTTGTGATCGCAAAGTATACAAGCAAAAAAAAACTTATTAGTTTTTTTTTCAGGATGAGCTTAACATATTAGCAGGAACCGAGGTAATGCCGCAGTGAGACCACTCGCCCCTCACAATGGGTATTCCGGGTTCGAGCTCGATTTGGTCGCTTCCAACTTTTGTACGTGGGAAACATGCCGGATGTTGCCAGCCCTTCGTTCTGTCACTGTTCCACATTCAACCGTTCAAATTGTACTATGCTCCAAAACTCAGATGATTATGACTTTCTAGTGTTATGTTGTGAAAATTGTAATGTGGCATTAATAAGACACTTTCCAAAGACTATTTCACATGTACGAAAATAAATAAAATTCAGGAAATATGGCCATACGAACTGGACGAAACATTTCCATTTACCTTACCATAATAATGTTTCTTACTTGCTTTTAGCTATCCGTTCCTTTTTTTACTATAATTTCTCAGAGTAAATGACAAAAAGCACATTTTTAATTCCCATTTTTACAAATTCACATTTAAAATATATATTTTTATTTATACATTAGGAAGAAATCAGTGTATTTCAGGTTTTCTTATTAATTAGGAAAGCATTTTAAGGGCTTAATGTTAGCATAAGGCCTACAGGACTATTGAATATTTTGTCATAAATTTTGAACCAATCACTGCAGAGGCAGACTCTCTTGTTTCTACTGTTTTGAGACAATAATTTTTTTAAAGCTTAAACGAGAGCAGATATAAAAAATCTGCTTGGCAGTTTTGTTTAAAATGGTTTTTGCCATGATAGCTAATTTTCTCAAAACAATAAATTATACGATTTCGACTAAAAAGTCAACTAACCAGAATTTCGTTAATTACATAATTTGCTGTAACCATAATATTTACTACCTTGAAAAATTCAGCTAACATGGAGAAGCCGATTTTAAACAAAACTGCCAGACAGAAATTTAACATCTGCTCTCGTTTAGACGTAAAAATCGCCAAACAGATAGGAACAAGAGAGCGTGGACTTAGCCACAGTAAAATGTAGCGAAACATATGTGAGGCATGTCTCTTAAAAGGCCGAAATTTATAACGGAAATTTTTTAGCTACTTTGTTTTGTCCTCAGGCAGGCGATGTATCGTTACAGAACGTTACTGACATTGAAACTGAAAACGTTAAAATTTTGAAATGTTTAAGAAGTTCTGGAAACGTGGGCTCAGAAAGAGAATTACAGTTAAACAGAGTGTGGCTTTGGTCTGTGAGAGAAGTTTATGACACAACTGTGTAGCCAGAGTTTAGAATTCGAAACGGGTGTAGGGTTACCCATTTTTCGCAAAACTATTTAAACGCGTTATATTGAAGTGGACAGTGCTTCCAACAACACCAGGAAACTACAAAGGACAAATGATGAGCTTTAGGAGCACATAGAGAGCTTGCAGGTTCAGTTGGAGCATTTACAGACCAGACTTCGCACATCGAGCTGCTCAACTTTGCTGTCGCACAGAGCCCCTCCACGGCTGGCCGGAGAAGCGAGCCATGCGATCGGCGATACTCGTGACGTCACGGGTTAACCTATGCTTGCTCTGTTCGTTTTAATCTACGTGTATACGTGTAGTCTGACGTATGACAGAGGAATCTACGAACATTTGGTTGGAATTAAATCGCAGCAGTTGTTATGTGTTTGGTCGCTGCTGCTGATATCGAGCAAGGTAGTTTCACGCTGTCAAAACCTTCAAGGACGATTACGTGCTGTTCTTCGCCATAGCAGGGGCCTTGGGACCTAGGTTGGGAGGACCTAGGTTGGAAGCCGAGTTGCTGTCGAGACGCATCGGAGCTGTGCGTTCTTCTCTCGACGAGGTCCGCAAAAGGCGGCCACGGACGACGCTGCAGCTGCGAGGCGGTCGAACGGGGGAGTGTGGCCGGCGCTGAGCCCGTCAGCTCGCGGGCCGTCAGCTGATGTGACACGCCGGCAAAAAGTACCAGGCAGGCGATGAACAGATGCGTTAAGTCGCTTTATTATTCACCAGAAATTAAGTGCTCCGCAAATATCACGCCCTGCCAGGTCTCCGTCAGGCAGATGCGTCTAGCCTGTAAACTGTATTTGCAATGCTTCTGAGGCTACCACGTCTTTGTATAGAGTTTGGCGACTTACTTGATTCAGAAAGCAATATTGTGTACTCATGAAGAATGTCCCAGTTCAAGTTAGAGCCCGTATTAAAATATTGTATATTAGTTTTGTGTATCTTTGTGGTGGCGAACTCCTCCAAAGTATACTTCGAACATATGAGGGGCTAACTGTCCCCGATTGACCTAGGATGGTTAGGAG
>PNEQ01108020.1:0-31185 GCA_003012365.1 Medauroidea extradentata
AACAGACTGGCAGACTCGCGGCAGTGAGAACAGACTGGCAGACTCGCGGCAGTGAGAACAGACTGGCAGACTCGCGGCAGTGAGAACAGACTGGCAGATTCACAGCAGTGAGAACAGACTGGCAGATTCACAGCAGTGAGAACCCCGTACTACTCATGCCTTGAGTCTTCACACCGCGCATGCACGTCACTTTAGGGGTCTACGGCACTTCATCGTCTTATTTTTAGTTTGATATTTCTACAAGACATTTCATTTGTTGTGTTAGGCGTAAATTGTGACAAAATTTTGTTCGTATACAATTTTTTTTATATCGCTCACAGTTATTGCGTAATGGATCGTAAATGTAACAAATTTGCATGTTATGAACGACGCTGCAACCAACTGACATACAAAACTGAAAAAATTCACAGTGAATAACGATGTTGTAGGCTACAATATTTTTGTATTTATATAAAAATTCTGATAAATTGAAATAAAATTATAATTTTCTTAAAAAAATACTTAAAGTATTATACTTAGCTGTTTATATAAATAAGAGACTTTGGAGCTTACAACACCGTAATTCATTGTATTTTTTTTTTTATGTTTGGTACGTGAGTTGGTTTGAGTGTCTTACAAAAAAATGGTAAAATACAAATGTTGACATTTCTGGGCCTTATGCAAAAACTGTAAGAGAAACAAATTTAAAGAGCAAGAGTTAGTCACAATTTATGTCTAAAACAATAATAAAAATTATGACTATGAGAATTGCTGTAGACCACGCCCCTCAACAATGGCCAATAGGAAGCAAAACTTATTTTCAAGTGGTGAAGATCAACTAATACTAAATGTACGTTTGACGTTACGTAATTTTGGAAGCTGCCAAGCTTTTAAAGGGCCAAATAGTAATCATGACATGGAGATTGTTTTTTGTTCATAGTTTCAGTTTTTTAGGTTAAGAGAGAAAAATAATTTCTCCAAGACCTGAAAAGAAAAAAAAATACTCTTCTTCCAAATCGCATGCGACTGAAAACTCGAGCCTGACCCCCCTGGGCGAACTAACAACTACTGCTCGAGCGGCTGTAGGCTTCTGAAGGGAGACTTTCACAGTGGCGGTGGTGTGCGTCCAGTCGTTACGCAATAACTTGCACTTCTGCTTCAGGTTTATTATTTCAACTATACATCACGGTACACAAGTATTCACAAATAGCGCATGAGCTACAGCAGAACACCCTCTCTCATCATTCTTAACAACAATAAACAACTCCCAGAATAATCCCCTTCCCCTCTGTGGACAAGAGTATATATAGGCCGACTATTCTATCTCGGGAATTACGTGTTTCAAGGTGGCCTTGCCTACTTCAACCACACCAAGATTTCCAGAGATCTGGAAGTCTCTCAGTGTTAGTTTTACGGGAGCTAACACATCTACCCGATGAGTCCTACTCGTAAATTATCCATACCCCTATTCCATATTGTAACCATCATTCTTATTGGGGCATTAAATAGAAAACGCCGCAAACAGAGTCGCAAGTACCTGCTATAAATTGGTACGTTTCTTTAATACAGTATTTTACATTCATAGTTATCTTCAACCTCTGTTAAATTAACATAGTTTACAACTGTCTGTCCTGTATTATTCAGATGAACTTAGTTCAAGCCCTTAAGGCCTACCTTGTGAACTGTGTTGCAGCTGGCTAGCAGAACTCTTTTTCTAAGAAACTTCTCAACATGTTGCTAATGTGTGCATTTACGAAAGGAAGAAACACTTTCAACTATGTTGGAATGGTAGTTTCAAAACGTCACGCAAATTAGAAAGATCATTTCGGAGCCCCTGAAAACGGCTAAAAACAGCTTTTTCAATGCATTATATCTCAAAAACTTCTGATGATTCATGTGAAACTATGATAGAAAGGTGTAGTGGACTTTACTCCAAACCTTTCACCAATAAAAACATAGGGTCAGCACTGAAAGTGTAGGCGAGTGATCTATGATACCACAGCACGCAGTTTACGCGACTTCCTCTAGAGGCGATACCGCAAATCATGAGCCAGGCTACATCGCCCTTGTTGCCCTTGGTGCTTGCCTCGCACACACAACCACGGTCACTAGGCGGCCTTAAGGGTGTTCAAGTGCGATAAAAAATAATTTTATATTTTTATGAAATAGTGTTAGTTTTGTAGACAATACTTGTGAGTACAGTTTCCTCTTACAAAACAATTTTATCTTTCACAGTTTTCTCATAACGGTGCGACAAAGTAAAAATTTGCTTGTTCTGCTGCCATGCAAACAGTGAAAACCAACTGACCTACTTGAATAAAATAATTCCCTGTGATATAACATATCATGAGCTATGCAATAAAGTATTTAAAAGACCACAACGTCATGTTTTGAATTTTTAAAAAAATCGTAAAAGTACAGGGAAAAAGTTGAAAATTCAGCAATTTTTTTAAATACAAAAATTTTTCACGGGATTTTCTAACAATGTTTTATTACGTAGCCCATGACATGTTATTTCACTGTGAATTATTTCACTTACGTAAGTTAATTAGTTTTCACTATTTGCATGGCAGCAGAACATGCAAATTTTTACTTTGACGCACCATTATGAGAAAACTATGAGAGCTAAAATTGTTTCGTAAGAGGAAACTGCACTCACAGGTATCGTCTACAAAACTAACAATATTTCATAAATATATAAAATTACGATTTTATTGCACTTTAACACCCTTAAGGGCACGGGTACAGCAATCTTCATCACCGTATTTTTAATTTTCATTTGTAGCAGACATTTTTTTTTTTCTTATTTTAGACACAAAACGTGACTAAACTTTGCTCTTATGAAATTATCTCTCATAGTTTTTGCGTAATGGCTTGTTAAAGTCAAAATTTGCATGTTTCCATTTTAAGGACTACACCAAAACCAACTGATATACCAAACTGAAAAAATTCACAGTGGGTAAAGATGTCACAGACTACAATTTCATCTACATAAAAACGAAGAATTAAAACTTTTTATGTTTAAATAAAAATGCTGAAATTTTAAATAAATTTAAAAAAAAAATATTTTTTTTTAAATACAAAATTATTTTATTTGGTGGTTTAACATAGCTGAACTTGTAGCTTACAATATCGTTATTCGCTATGAATTTTTCCACTTTAGTAAGTGAGTTGGTTTTAGTGTCGTCCTTTAAACGGCAAACGTGCAAATTTTGCCTATAACGAGTCATTATGCAAAAAAAATTATAAGAGCAAAATGTAGTCACATCCTGTGTCTAAAACAAAGAAAAAAATCTCGTACAAGTATAATAAAAACATGGTGATGAAAATTGCTGTGTACCGCGTCGCCGAGCCGAGAGCAGTGCAGTGCCTCGGCCGTTAGATTATTCGAAAACTGCTCCTCGCATATGAGTGATATCTGCCTACACGTATGTCTACACATCTAGTTCACTACTTATTAAAGCACGTTTTATACCGGCCTAATACGGCGAAAATTGAGAGTTTCTGCGATCTTTTTAAGGGATGTAAAACTTGGCACCTAATATTTAAAACGGTATAGTAAACGTCATAAAATGACAGTGTCACCTCTGAATGTCTCATAGAGGCTAGTTGTTGGCAAGAAGACCTCACATCAGTGCAGTGACTCGCGCCTAGAGGCCAGTGTAAGGGGCGATGAGCCTGCTGTGTCGTCCTTACGTCTAGACCTCGTACGCGCCAACATACCTTCACACAGGCAGTACAGTCCTGGGACTCCCGCATAGGATTAATGGTGATGCCTAGGACCCGCTTACTGACAGCTGAATCACGATCTTTCATCTCGACTGTGTTAACACAAAACAATTATTAGAAATGTTTTACTTTATTTGCACGAACTGTGAATAGTTTCTTTTTTTTAGTGTATAGCTACACAGTATACACTGGAAAATTTTAATAACCTGTTCACTTACTGGCTAGCTTTATCGAGCGAATTCTGTGGAGTTTCACCAAAGAAGCACGGAGTTGCCTAGAGTTTATACTTATTTACATGCCTTAACTAAACTTCTCTATTGCTTGTTCGGAATCTTTTTGTATTGTAAGCTGTAGATTTCTTACGCGATCTTCATTATCGTAAATAAGAGATTCTGTAGCTTTCTCCAAATATCCTGGAAGATTTCCTTTCCTATACCAAACACAAACTCGTGTGGTGGATAACCTGCTAAACTATGAAGCGTTGTTATTATATAAACTAAAGTACCGTAATTTATTCACTTCTCCCGGCCTCAGGAATTTTACCAGTCTCTCGCGAATTCTTTACACGAAATTTTTTCGTGCGGTGATAACATGTGCTTATTTTCTTTGCCTGTAACAATTTGCATAATCATTTAATTAAATCCCTAACGAAATTGCTAGCATTATCCGTAAAAAAAATACTGTACGAGGAATTCCAGATTTCTGAATTACACGGTTTCAGCATCCTGTAGCGGTATTGTTACGGCAGTTATATAGGGTTAGATAAATCGTCCTAGCATGTCAAACAGTACTTATGACCCGATTCCGTCTTTAGCCAAATAACATCTCCCAAAACTACACTAGCCGACCTACGTAGTGTAGCCGGTCAGGCGCCGATGTACGGTGCGAGAGGACCCGGGTTCGAATCCCGGCTCTGGTATAGATATAGTGTTGTTACTTCACCTCACTTCACACTCATCGCCTACCAAGACAAGTCCTCGTTGTTAAAGGACTATAAAACCCCTCTCACCTCACCGCAAAACTACAGTAGGTGTGGAAGTGATGGTTTCAATTGGCATCCTAATTCTCCTTCCTTGTAATTTATTATTTTGACATGATCGACAATTGCGTACATTTTCTACTATTATTATTTGTGTCAGAATACCAATAATACTGTTAAATGTTTTATACGTCTTATCCCAATCAATATGTCCGATTGCGGTGTTGATATTTGTCTTAGATTGTGAACATTTCACACTAAAGATCCACTGCAGAGGTTGGAGACCCGTTAGCCGTTAAAATAGTAAATTTATTTCCTAGTTAATATGGTCTGAATTGCTTCGTAACAATCCAAACTATAGCCAGTATTTCATATTCAGAAGTAGTATAGTTGCATTCCAGTTTATCAAGCATTTGTTTCTGGAAAAACTTATCTCTCTTGGAGAAAGTATAGCGCCTATAGCATTTTGGCTCGCATACGTTGTTAGTTTTTGCTATTTTACTGAATTTTAGTATAAGTTTTCTATAATAAGAACTTAATACTAAGTACTATTTCAGTTCCTTGGTGGTATGCGGCCTCAGGAATTGCATCTATTTACTAATCGAGGGTCTAGCTTAATCCCTTCGCTGAATATAACCCTAAACAACTTTAAAATTTCACATTTAACAAGCTGAAGAATGAGATTGTTTCTCAGAATCTTTCAAATACCTCCCTTAATCCACTGTTATACTCAAGTGCTTAGTCATAAATTACAATATCATCAAGATAACTCAACACTTCAGACCTGCTAATACAGTCGTTTAGTAAAATAGTAGGGCTCGTTTCCACGAGAATAGCATTCTCGTAAACTCGCACTGATCATATGGAATGCCGAAATAAGTCTTGAGCTTATCTTCTCTTTTCATCGGCACTTGTTGATAACCACTGGCCATGTCATGAGTTGACAGAGACACACATCTGAACGAGCATCTCGGCTATGTTTGGCTTAGGAAATATCATTCCCACTGACCAGGAATTGACTCGGCATTAATCGATGACCATTCTACACTTCTGTTTACTGGTGCGTCACGTTTCTTCGGTGCTGATAGAACTGGCACGTGCACATTCCAGTTTCTTTCACTAGGAACTATTACGCTGACATTTAAGACTTCTTGTTCCTGTCGCAACACTTCTGACTTGTGAGTTCCTAGAATTCTATATGGCTTCACAGCTATTTGTGTGTCATATACCATTGGTATATTATGTTCGACACCTGTGGAACACGTTGGGCTATCTCCTGCCAAATGGAAAATATCTGTGCATTCCTTACAAAGCTCGCTTATACACATTTACCTGCGTTAGTCAAGTGTCCTAAACGTAATATTTGTGTCACAGTTTTTTTCTGTTTCATTGTTTACCGATATCGTAATGATTTCTAGAGCTAGTTTCCTCTAATGTCAGTATAGTTACTTTTAATTTTACCCCTGTTTCATTTGTGTTTCTGCCTTTGCGTTCGTGAAGGCAGTAGTTATATAAACTGAAATGAGTTCGTATTTCTCAACCAGTACACTACTTGCGAAGGGGCACTTAATTCCACTATCGTTTCACTTCCAGGTGTTATCATCGTTACTGGTTGGTCTATCTTGATGTGCTTTGGTTTTAACCTCCAACTCGTTTGTAATGTACGTAATGAGACATACTCTCTACCATTATTAATGATAGATTTACTGTGATGTAACATATGTCCAACTATTCCATGATACGGACAATTACTTAACACATAAAATTTATGAATTCTTATGGTTCGGGTACTTTACCTTCTATCCGTAATTCAACACGTCCAAATATGTCTACATCACCATATTATAACCCTTTAATTCTAACAATTACACGTTGCTAATTTTTTTTTTTTTTTTTGCTTGTTTGGTCAGCGCATGAAACATTACAAAGCGAACCTCGGCCCCAGTATCAAACGGACGGTGTTTTGCATCGCTAGACTGTGCGACAATTGTCACATACGTATAAAATATTATTAAGCTTTGAATAAGGTATACAGTAAATATTTTAGTCATACACCACGCTGTTATAAAAAGACCAAAAATTTTTTTGCAAGACTGTTTCAAATTTTAAAACAGCTTTAGCATGTTTCACTGATACCTTAAATTGGCGCATAATAAAGCTTGTGACCCTTGCAATTAGTTTATCTATAGTACGCATAAAAGAGCATACATTTCGCATAGGCAGACCTGCCAACTTCCAAAGAGTCTTATCAGTAAGATTTTCAAAATATTTAAAATTTGACGTAAATAAAACGCGGCATTTCAAGTGCTGTGAATGATTAACTGCTATTAAAAAAATAATTGTATTAATAATATTGGCCTACAAAGCTACTTACATTAAAACTGAACACACAAATATTTTTTTCTAATATACTACAAAATTATTTGTCACCATTGCTTACATCATAAAACACAGAAAACTAATAAGGAAATAAACTACTGAATGTCATAGTACTTTGTTGTATCAGAATAAAATACAAATACAACTCTAAATATTTATTGAAAAATTTACACAAACCTATGTACTTGGTTAGGTGTTGAAGAATAGTTTTTTATTTTATTTTTCCATACAGAAGGCCATTTTAATATTACCTGGTTGTTAATTTCCAGTACCGCGCAGCCGCGTTTTCTGACGATTGTGTGAACACAACACACTGGGTAAACACAGCACTGCACAGCAGTGCCTATGAGGTTATATTTTCACGTCTTACATTTTATTTATATTCCTACGTTTTGCGAACGCTAAATACGCAACTGTTGATACAGGAAGCACCTGGCCTCAAATCTACCGTCAAAATTATTAATTAAAAGTTTGTAAATGGCCTAAAATAATTGTTTACATACCGAACGTCGCCGGGCTACACATACGCGATGAGATAAAACTTTCTTATAATTTCGTTCTCTTCACGTTTTCCCGAGCTACGTTTTTTTTTTTTTTTTAATTAATACGCGCAAACAGTCAATATGAAAGGCAAATTAGCTTCACAAAATCCAAAAAATTGCGTACCCCAACGCACGTAAACAGACGGGCCACAACCAACGCCATTTTGAAAACAACAGACTGTCGAAACGAAAAGATTTGACCTGACCGGCTCGACTCTGCAGTTCAAGTTATACTCGAGAGACAAATAATATGGTACAATGGCTACTGATGTATAGGGCCCAGTAATTTTCGCGAGAAGATTTTTGCCCCACTTTGTTTCAGTGTCTTACGTGCACACTTGCAGCTCAACTTCATGATTATTGGCAGAGTGATTTTGTGCAGAGCCGTTATTCATTTGACTGTACCAATCAGTATACGGACAACTGCGACACATGACGTCTGTGATTTGCGGGTTTAACTACAAGACGTGGTATGTTACGGCATCCAATCACAGACCACAAAGCAGAGATGCAGGTGTGTACGTAAGATACTAAAACAAAGTGAGGCAAAAATCTTTTCGCGAAAATTACCGGGCCCTACTGATGTAGTACAATTATTCCCGAAAGTACGGTATCATCTGCTTACTTCTTTATTTACAACACGATAACTCAGTATAAAGTACGATACGCGTACCATAAATACGATATTCAAGGTACTCAAGGTAGCACTGCGTTTGAAATTGTGCGATTTCGCCGGCACACAGAAAATCCGTAAAATTTTTGGATACGTCCGTAAAACCGTAATATTTCGAGATTTTCGTACAAATTGCGGACAATCCTTAAAAGTTGGCAGGTCTGCATAGGTTTTGTTTTGTGTGTGACAAGGGAAACCATATTGCGAAGAATTGTTACCACAGTAAGTTTGATAAAAATGAAGGCCAGACCGACATAGTAAACCCAGAAAAGAAACATGAAAAGGACTGTTCAACACAGCCAAGAAAGTACTGCTTTGTGTCTAGTGAAAAGAAATTTCAAAACGTGCAATATTCTTATTGTAAGCAGAAAGTTCGTATTAAGGTAAAAGGAGAGAAAAAAATTGGTGTCATAAATATTACACGTTCATACATTGACAGAAAACACACATTAAATGTACAATGATTGATTGCTAACAACATTCATGTTTTAGTTGTTCTCAATTTTTGGGCTTTTCATTTTTTTGGATTTTAGAAGGATAATTCTAATGAAATAATTTCAAACTGGTTCCATTTTCATGAAGTTACCTGCTTAGCTAGCGGTTGAAAAGTAGAGAACAAATTGATAAGTTGCAGACTGAATTTTCTGATATGGTGACAATAACGAAGTTAATGTGTCCAGTAGTTCAGAAACTAAGTTTCCGAGCCAGTTTCTTCTGTCACAGCGTTTTATTCGGTCAGAACAAGAAATGAAAGATAAGGTTATCTGCAGGATTTGTCTAAGAAACTTCCTGGCACCTGTCACGTGATTACCACAGCACTAACTATGATCTCTGTTGACCAATGGCTAAACTCTAGTGTATGCGCTACAGTATGTAGGAAAGTCTACATAATTTGTTTAATTTCTTTACTAAAATTCGATTTTTTTTGCAGTACGATTTGCACCATGATTTTCTTCAAATTTTGACATTTGTAACACATCGGGGCCAATACCAGTGGAAACAGTTAGCAAGAGTAGTTAAGTGGTGGTACTCAAACTATGCCGAGTGTTGTGTTTCAAATATTTTAGAAATATTAGTATGAATTATTGTTCATGTACATTGCTGATGCTTGTGTGTACAACGAAGTTACCAAACAAATAATGCACTTGCATAATGTCTTTGCTAGCATTTAGAGGATTCTGTTTTTTTTACAGTAAATCCTGAAAAATTAATCCAGAAGAAGAGGCCATGTATTTATGTTTAGTAACAGCACATGGAAACTTTTATTGACCCAAAGAATATTCGGCCAATCGTAAAATTCCCGACTTCCAATATTTTGAAAGATATAAGGAGTTTCCAAGGAAAGAAAAGTTTCATTGTAACTTTATTACCTATTTCGACAACCTTTCGTAACTAATTAATGCGCTAAAAATGGAAGAAGCTATTTTAGTTTAAAACTGGAAAAAAATTTTGCTTCTACATGGGTCTTAAATTTGCCTTTAATTGTAGCAACCATTTGGCTATAGCACAACAAAATTGTTCGGTGCATAAAAATATGTTACCAGTATTTTTTGGGATGAAAAAATTTGAGATAATACACACTCATAATATGGTTTGTGCTGACCTTAACAACAAATAAACCCATTGGCAGATTCCCACGAATTTTGATGCATCCAACCAGATTAAAACACTATGTTAAACATACAAAAATATAAACGTAGGTTGCCGATTGTTTATCTGAAATTTTTGAAGATGAATTTTAAGTCTAAACTTTATCACAAGTAATTACAATACATAATCAAACTCCAATGCAACAGATCTACATTTCGAAAGATTTCCCTCGAGCTTTATTACAACTGGAAAAACATCAGGACACAGATTTGTAATGACAAAATTTTAAAGAAATCTTTTCACACGCAACCACTCGTTATGTGAAGTCAAAAAGGTTTAAATAAGGCATTTTGATCCAAAACGAAGTTCTGTTATCGGTTGTATTTTTTTTTTTTTTTTTTTTTTTTTATGTTTTGTTACCTCAGAACTCTGTCCTTTATAAACCGATTTTGAAATTTTTTTTAAAGGGGATGTTTTCAAGGCGATCCCATTTTAATTTCATTGACATTAGACATTCGACGCCAGGGAACTCATAAAAATGGAACAGGAAATATATAGTGATAGATATTGGTAGGTTTGTGACAATCCAAGACCAGTTAGGTACCTAACTATGGTCAAAGACGTTCTGGACTAACTTGGACTGCGAAAAGACAGCGGAACTCCGTAACGACATAACAGCACGAATGTGGAAGGCAGGCACCGGAACTCCTTCATAGGTAAAACAACGTAAACTAGCAGTGTTTGTGTTTAGTGGAATTGTCATGAGATGCACTCTGGTTATAAGTGATGTTAATGGTAATATTCATATATCCGAGTCGTGTATTTGTATGGCATTGATTATCAGGAGACAGATTTCGTAGCCTCGTTATTTACATTTTAATTTAATATACATTTAATAATTTGTTGGCGTCCAAATCTAACTCTAAGCCTTCCAAACTTCTGACACTGCTTAACACAACATATATTTGCCCTTTTAAACATTTTTTTTCAAAAGCCTCTTTTTACGAAGTTCACTAGTCTCTTTCGAAGTTTCCTTGGATGTAGATTTCCTACTGTGAGATAGGCGTTTATCACTTTCTTCGATCATCTCATAGGAACGTTGCTGCCTCACACAAGCAGCGTGTTTAGTAGCTCTCATATTCGTTTTCCGGTAAACCAGTTACCTCCGGAATGCCAGATTCACCGAAAATCAAGAAATGAAACAATTTAAACAAAAAACACAGGTTTCCGAAAAAAAATTACTCTGAAAAAATTCACTAAAAAGTATAAAAATAATTACGGTCGGTGCCAGCCAAGCTTTTACGAAATTTTGCGAAATTTCCTAAATTTGACAAAATATACTTAAAAGTTACATTCATTATATAATGTAGCAACACCTAATCAACCCATTTACAAATGAACGCAGTTGCCTTAAGCGATACCTTAATTTGAAATAAACCTATTTACAAAAATAAACAAACCAGGGACTTAAAGCGACACCTTGAAAATTTATTGACAAATTAACACAGACGTCGTGTCAAACAAATCTAAATACCTTAATAGTGCGTTGTAGTCTTAGGTAAACAAACGCTGAAAACATCAACCGATTTCTACGCTTCTTTCGAAGCCAATATAGATAAAATACTCAATAACAATCCTAGATAATTGTATTTGCCAACTTTATGAGTAAATATTTATCCAAAAATACTAATTCGTTACGCTTGATCTCTTACGCCGTAGTTAAATGCACGAGTTTCCGGCGTCAGAGATTGTGCCTCAGAAATTCGTTAACACTGGAAAAAAATTTGTTTAGCCGTTTGATAGAACTATTGTTTTGGACTGCTATTGTTTAATTTTCGCAAATTGGCTTCAAGAAACCTACAGTTACAGATTAATGCTTTTAGCGTTTAATTATGTACCACGCCCTCTTAAGGTGATTCTAGGCATCAAGCAACAACAATCGAATACAATTAGAGAAAACTTATAGCACACAAGTGTATCGAAAATGTAGATATCTGACAATTGTCAACGACGTCTGCCCTAAAGCGTCTGCCCGCATTCAAGTCGC
Source organism: Medauroidea extradentata (assembly GCA_003012365.1). Classification (NCBI taxonomy): domain Eukaryota; kingdom Metazoa; phylum Arthropoda; class Insecta; order Phasmatodea; family Phasmatidae; genus Medauroidea; species Medauroidea extradentata. The sequence continues at coordinate 11,919 of PNEQ01108020.1, forward strand.
TCACTCAAGTTGCTCCCCTCCCAGCCCCGTCGTATACACCCTCCGCTGCACGCCATGCTGTTCAATGCCGCGCGGCTGCTGTCTTTGGGTCGATTAAGAAACACTTAGTTGCAGTCAACGTTACATCAGATGTATACTTACTCTACTTCGTTACACGTTTGTTAACCCTAGCTGGCGCCAACTGCAAATATAACAATAATTGTATATTGTTACCTTAATAAATTGATTGTATTCCAAGTAGTCCAAAAATTACGTAACTATTTTTTACTTTTTAGTGCAATTTTTCAGAGTAGATTTTTTGAAGTCTGTTTTTTGTTTAACATTTTTTAATATTTAAAGTAATCCCTTAAGTTTAAAGAGTACAAATTATTTCATGTATTCTCAAAGTACATATTTTGGAGACCATCTTGGAGAAAACATACCTATATTTATAGAATAAATAGCTGTGTTTTATTGACTAGTAATGAGGGAAGTAGAATCGTGGGTCAAACAATGCGACGAGTCAGAAGGCAAAGACCAGAAATTCGAAAATAAGAAATCGTTACAGTACAAATGTAGCTCATTTTCTTTGGGAGAGTATATTTAGATGTGTTCTGTCCTCTTCCAAGCTAAGACCGGTTTAACATAGGTTTTGGTGGCTGTAAATAGTTTCTGTAAGTGTATACACCTTTCCAGTGCGTTCAATTACGTTAAGGCAATAGAAATATGCAAGATCACGGCAAATGCTGTTTCCACTTTTTGGGCCTCCAGTACACTTAGTCTAATAGATACGGCCAATTTCTGCATATATTTTGAATGTTTTTGAATGAAGGATTTAGTATTTACGAGAGATAAAACTAAAACTTTAATGCTGCTTTGAGAGCTTTTTACACGGGATGTCACAAAGGAGGGCCGTCACGCTATATCTGATTTCACGTACACTTAAAATGATGTGGCTAGTGACGCCACTGAGTCTGTTCCTAAAAAAACGTTTTTGCAAGGAATGTTATTTATTTTTTTCCACGATTCATACTTGGGGCCATCGTTTGTTCTGTTAGCAAACTGTAGTTCGGAAGGATTTGGAAGCAGTGATGAATCTGATAGTTATAATAAAGCCATTTATGTTCATCATCCCTCATTTTTTATGCCTTGCGAGGATTTAAGTAGTGGGCTATAGTCGATTGCACAATGAGCAAACATGTTACAAACTTGTTGTCTTGTTTGTTTGGGATGGTAACCGCAGGAAGCTGACATCTGGAGGCTGGGGATCATCCATGTTGATGGGAGGCTGACGTCGCCGTAGGACTTGAGAAGATATTGTGCTTGCAGTTTCTTCTGTGCATCATCTAGACCATCGCTTTAGGAGTGGAAGATGAGACCATTCGTCTATTTCCACTCGAAAATTTAGCCCGTCAGAAGGCAAACTTACGCATACATAATCAAAAACCCTTTCGCAGAAACTATGGGAGTGGGTTGTCTTACTTAACTGCAGTTATACCAGGGGACCGACTAAATATCGCTTCTTATGGCTGCGACACATAATTACACCGGCGTTACATCTGGTTGCTCTGTGGTGGAAGTGCAAGACATCATGTGATAAGTACACAATAGTTGTAACTGTGCCCCTATCAAATACTTTGGCACAAGTCAATTTGCTTTGTTCGTACAAGTGCAACTAACCATGGAGTTTCTATTCAGTTCCAACTGTGGCTAGAGGTGCAAGTGAATATCAGTTTTATTTGTTCTACCGCTGCGCTGCATCGATGCAAATAGCAGGGAGCGCGGTCTACCGCAATTTTCATCACCATTTTACTATTTTTTATTTGTACCATATATTTTTTTTTTCTTATTTTAGACACGAAATTTTTTAATCTCTCATAGTTTTCGCGTAATGGCTTGTTAGTCACATGTTGCATGTTTCCGTTTTAAGGACTACACTAAAACCAACTGACATACCAAACTAAAAAAAATCACAGTGGATAAAGACACTGCAGGCTACAATGTCATGTTCATAAAAATGAAGAATAAAAATGTTTTGTATTTTAAAAAAAATATTATTGATTTTTTTAAATTTTTATTTTCAGTTTCAGCATATTTTGATTAAATTCTTTCGAAGACTAACGAATCGTAGCACAATAGGATGTTAATGAAAATTATACCTCACCCAGTGAACTTCGTGGTAGAAACTAAGAATTACATTGCTGTGTTATCGTCTCATTCATACAGCACGTACGTTAATTAACATTATCTAATTGAGGTTCCCGTAATGTCATCCGGAATATGTGCTGATGTTGCCAACAAGATAATACTAAACCTTTACGAAGTTCATTGTTAAGTCGTAATCGTTTCATTTACTTAACGCCAACTAACATTATATTATACAAGTGTATAAAGAATTGTTGGAAATATTTGAATGAAATTGTATCGTGTAGCCTGTACACGTATGTAACGTGCAGACAATACAGTGTTATGCAGTGCACGTATAGTATTTGGTTGCTAATAAATGTCTATATGATCCATTTACTGTTAGCACAGATCGTCTGTAAGCAGCTTAACTTACTTCGGGCGAGCGATTTCGAACATACAGAGTCTCACTGTGTCCAAACCGCGGAATTGCACTGTCCATTACAACGTGACTCGAGCGATCGTATGCACGTTATCAAACCTGTAGGCTAAATTGAACGCGCGAGTCTCGTTTGGTACCACAGAATTGGGCGAGTAAATGTGTGACCTTGAACATCTGTGCCGGGTACACTACTAGCCAGTAACGTGCAAGAGACGAAGAACATATTCTCCAATAACACAGCTCTAGTCACTTCGTATTAAAACAATTGTCCGCTTTTGTCCTGTACTAACGTCAACGGCGCCACTACCTGCGCGTTAGAGGTTTATAGGTGACGAAGATATAAGGGCGACCTTGAAGCGCGCATCAAATGCCACATGGCCACAACGAACCACGCGCTTAAGGGTGTTCAAGTGCGATAAGTCATAATTTTATATTTATACGAAATATTGTTATTTTTGTAGACGATACTTGTGAGCGCAGTTTCCTCTTACGAGAAAATTTTAGCTCTCACAGTTTTCTCATAACGGTGTGTCAAAGTCAAAATTTGCATGTTCTGCTGACATCCAAATAGTGAAAACCAATTGCCTTACGTACGTGAAATAATTCACAGTGAAATAACATACTATGGGCTACGTAATAAAACATTTTAAAAAATCCCGCCAACTGTTTTGTACTTAAAAACTTTTTTTCTGTACTTTGGCGATTTTTTTAATTCAAAATATTACGTTGTAAGTTGTTTTAATGTTTTATTGCATAACTCATGAGATGTAAGTTCACAGTGAATTATTTTGTTCACGTAAGTCAGTTGGTTTACACTATTTGTATGGCAGCAGAACACGCAAATTTTGACTTTGACGCACCCTTATGAGAAAGCTATGAGAGCTAAAATTGTTTCGTAAGAGGAAACTGCAGTATAGTCTTCAAAACTAGCAATATTACATATAAATATAAACTTACGATTTTATCGCACTTGAACACCCTTAATTAGCGTGCAAGGCTCCCGCCAAACAGTTTTTGCTGTGGGTAGAGATGACGGTATATCGCTAGAGACATGCAAAATTCGCGTTATTTTCTGACAGCTGACTAGACTCAAGTGACTATAGGCTCGTTCGACGCCTCCCGCTGGCCGATATTGTCGTGACTTGCCGCGGAGAATGCTTACACGGTAGAGGGGCCAATATCTGCAAAGACATAGCACGCGTAAATAACAACACAAAAGTTCTAGACCAATCGAATCGCAGATTATGCTCTGTTATGTATGGAAAGTGAAGTTTAGTCTGCTACCAAATGATAACGCGAATTTTGCATGTCTCTATATATCGCGAAAATGTTTTGCCAACATAGCCTTGAAACATGTATGATTGACAAATGTGACACAACGTACAGTCCGCGGGCGAGCTCCGAGTCCTTGGCGTATATACATTCTTCGTCCTAAGCGTCACGTATCCTACAATGACACAGTAAACACGTCCTAACTTACATCGTTACTACGGCTAGTATGTTGGTTCACATGCTATCGGCCTCATTGCTTTATTTATATCTTTACTGACGAAAAACGCATACCTGCCAGGGACTCAACGAATCCATTAGAGATGATGGTTTATCGCGGAAAAACTTGACTATTTGCTAGGCTTCAACATACGTTCAACTTATTAAAAGATTACTGCCTTTTCCTTGTACGTGGAGCTACTGCCCTATTTGACTGAGCCAATAAGAATGCCGCTATTTTAATATTTAATGCATGTTATTGGTCTGCAGACAGCTACGTTGTGTCAGTGTTTTCAAGACTATGTTAACACAAAACATTTTCGCGATATACCATCATTAGAGACATGCAAAATTCGCGTTATTTTCTGACAGCTGACTAGACTCCAATTGACTATAGGCTCGTTCGACGTCTCCCGCTGGCTGATATTGTGACTTGCCGCGGAGAATGCTTACACAGTAGAGAGGCAAATCTCTGCAAAGACGTAACACACGTAAACGACAACACATAAAAGTTCGTGGCCAATTGAATCGCAGATTATGCTCTGTTGTATATAGGAAAGTGCAGTTTAGTCTGGTACTAAATGATAACGCGAATTTTGCATGTATCTAACCATCATCTCTACGGCATCCTACATTACAGCTGCATTCTTATTGGCTTAGACAAATAGGGTTACATCTCTACGTACAAGGGAAAGCCAGTCATCTTTTCATAAGCTAAACATGTGTTGAAACGCAGCAAACAGTCAAGTTTTCCCGCGATAAACTACCGTCTAACTATGGCTAGAGCCCAAGATTTTTCGCAAGTATTCTGCAACAGTTTGTTTCAATGCCTTATGTGCACATATGAAGCTTTGCTTCATGGTTATTAGCAGAATGTATTATTGCACAGACGTGGCTCATTTGACTGTGCCAACAGGAACAAGGTTACTGCGACACCACACGTATGTCATTTGCGGGCAGAACCCTAGACTCCGTTCACTCTAAGTCGAGTTTTAGGATAAACAAAGCAAATTATAAACAAACATGTTCATTGGCTGCCGACCGCCGTGCACTGTGATCTTGCATAAGAAATATATCCTCCTTACTTCTCGTGTACATATAAATTTACCACTCCATCACTTAATGAGAGAGTTTTATTAACAAATATCTAAAATATACAGACGTTACAAACACAATCTACGACGCTATATGTTTATTACTGTAATTATGGTTAGCGGACGACACGTCCGTACAGTTGGTTCACGAGTTATTTAACGACTGTCGCACTGCTAAACGTACGAGTTTCTTGGTACACTTGCCAGTGTTTAGAGAAAAATAAGTCAGAAATATCACAATTAGATGTGTTATTTTATTCAAAGTATTTTTGGACATAACGCATCAATGATGTGGCTACTGCGAATGGTTTTTCCGTGTATCAATTTTCCGTTCCAGTTCGTCCGAACCCAAATTCCTTGATCTATTTCGTTCCGTCCTCGCGTCGGTTTATGTTTATATCGCTTGCGGGTTAGGTTAAGTCACGCTGGACGTGAACAGTGAAAATGTCTTGCACGGTTTTCGAAACGAAACGTCTTCATTGCTAAACGAACTGCGGTGACGTTTATAAGGCAAGAATAAAATCCTCGCATAACATTCTTTACAAAAAAAAAAAAAAACGATGTGTCGTGAATTATTGACAGATTGTTTGGTGATTTATAAAATGTCATTTCTCCACAACGAAGTACAAAATAATCCAGGAGGACTTTACAGAAACTTAATGACTCATTTTGTTGACAACTTTCTTCCTATATGTAGTACCAAATTTTCGTTACGTTAGTACCAGAATATTTTAATACGGTCATTAGTCATGGCTTGACAATTATAATTAAATTTTGAAATATACTGTAATTGCACATGTGAATATTTTTATTGAATTTTTATGTAATTTTTGTTTCCGTATGTAGATAACACGTACGAAATTTTCACGCAATGTTGTTTAAATATATAGGGCGTTGTTGTTTCCTATGATACCGACTGTACACAGTTTTGTCGGTTGGAAATAGTAGGCCTACGTCGGCGCGCTGCACAAATTGAGCCAATTAGAAGCTAGCGAAGTGCAATGATACGTTGCTTACATCAGAACTCAGGTTAGAGTGAACGGAGAATAGTCAGAGAGTTAAAACAGCCGATCAATGGCCATGAAGCAGAGCTGCAGACGAGCAGATGTGATATTGGAACAAACTGTTGCAGAATACTTTTCACGGAAAAACGTGGGCGTTCTATGGAACACAATGCGTCTACCATGTATTTGTACTGGTGCAAAGTCTGTAGTAAAGTTCAGTGCACAATTGTATCAGAGTTTACATACATCCAGATAGTACATTTTGAAGTACAACAGTCTGAAATGACAGTTGTTAGCCGATGGCTTACTAATTGTTAGAGCCACGATTTTATGGTGAAAAGATTTTTGCAACATTTGGTTTCGATGCGCCATGTGCACGTCCACAGGTCTGCTACATCGCCCGTTATTGGATAATTTTATTCTCACTTGCCTTGGCAAATTACAGACGTAAGGAATCACAATAATCTTATTCTGATTGGTGCAGTCAAATGAGGAACGTGTTTGAACAAAGACACGCTGCCAATAACCTTGAAGCAGAACTGCCGATGTGCACGAGACACACTGAAACAAAGTAGGGCAAAAATCTTTTCGCGACAAAATCGTGGCCCTGCTAATAGTGTTTTAATAAGCATGGTGTTGAAAGGAAATGCATCTGCCCTCCCGTTTGTGCTGTTGTACGATAGTTATTTTTTTCAAGCTTAAAAAAGAGCAGTCATCAAAAATCTGTTTGGCAGTTTTGTTTGCAATGGTTTTTTGGCGTGTTAGGTAACATTTTCAAGACAAGAAATTATATGATTTCAACTGATGAGTCAGCTAACAAAAATTATGTTGCACGATTAGCTAAAACCATTGTAGTACTTACCATCTTGAGGGAAAAAAGGTGGCATGGTGAAAACAATTTAAAACAAAACTGCCAAACAGATTTCCGGCATCTGCTCCCGTTTGTGTTAGAAAAGAAATATCGCGAAGACATTAGAAATAGGGAAGCAGTCATTAATCGAGAATAAACGGATACATTTACCGGGGTACGGGCCTGGCACGCGAGACTTTCTATAGCGTGGTACGGAAAGTACATACTTACCTTGTACAACTATTACAAATATTTACAATGCGTTTATTACGAAAAGAAACACTCCAAAAGGTGTTCACATAGTTTTAAAAATGCTGTTCGCTAATTAAAATCATGACCACCAAGCTTCTCAAAAGTGCTAAAAATGACTTTTTCACGTTAGGTACTGAATCCGAGAAAACATCAACCGTAATCGTAAAACAGTAAAACAAAATCATAGAAATCTGCATTGGACTGCACTGCAAATTTTCCACAAATAAAATAACAAGGCCACGGCTTGAAGTCCCGTTGAAAAACACGTTCTATGGAAACACTGCACGCTAGTCCTTCGCTCTTAGAGGCGATGGCGTGTTTGACAGACGTGGTATATTCTACTTATCGCCTTTCCTAGTTTCCGTGCCTCAATCAAACGTAAAAAAGCGACCAATAACTATCAATACCCGTGATGCGAGTATATAGCAAGTAGGGTGTGATGCCGCTTCTCTTCACGTGTCCACGCTTCATGTCTGGTCGGCACGTTGTGGGTGCGTGCTATATAGAGAGCAGGAAGGCGACCTTGACGGCACAGGACTGGAGGAGGTGGCAACACTGCCGCATAGATCGCAACACGCTCGGCGCCGCCATATTGGCTGGCCGTGGAAAATCTATAACTTCCTGGCCGGGGCCGGCGCCGCAACACGGCAGTGTCGGCAACCACGCGTTACAAGTCAGCTGTTCGTATCTGCATCTAGCTACTTCTTACCTGCCACACTAGTGTCTGCTAATACAGTATCTACAAGTGTGCTTACATTATATACCGCCAGTAAAAACCTTACATAAAAAACCACGAAATCGTTGCTTAAGAAGTAAAACCAATAGTTCCAAATTACTGCCGACAATTAAATACGTGTGGGACAATTGAATAAATAATTTTACATAAATATACAAGTAATTATGATAAGTCTACGGAAGTACTACACAAAAAAAATAAAAACGCTCATAACTTATAAACAACTTGGCATATTTTCATAAATACAGCTAAGGAACATCGTAATAAAACTCGCTTTAAAAGCATCAAAATCTGCTCACCAGTTTGGAAGCTACGAAACAACAGACTTCGCCGGAGGTTAATAACAAATATTTACTGCATTAATAATATGAGACAGGCAGGATCGCTATATTATAACTAGAGGTACGTCAATTTCGCGAATTCATCAGGCAGTAGCCTAGATTGCTCAGTCCTGTACACGCTCTGGATACAGTCGATTGTTCATTGGCTTACAACATTACAAGCGATACTATGAATAGAGCCACGATTTTATGGTGAAAAGATTTTTGCAACATTTGGTTTCGATGCGCCATGTGCACGTCTACAGGTCTGCTACATCGTCCGTAATTGGATAATTTTACTCTCACTTGTCTTGGAAAATTACAGACTTAAAGGAGTCACAATAATATTATTCTGATTGGTGCAGTCAAATGAGGAACGTGTTTGAACAAAGACACGCTGCCAATAACCTTGAAGCAGAACTGCCGATGTGCACGAGAGACACTGAAACAAAGTAGGGCAAAAATCTTTTCGCGACAAAATCGTGGCCCTAACTATGAATCATTTCCTTATTTACTACTGGCTTGCAGTAGTCAAATACGTTTCGTGACAGCCGCCAGCTAATCACACACGTGATTATGAAGTATATATTTTTGGCATTCAACATGACCTGAAATGTATTTGCGAAATTGACGTACCTTTAATTATAATACAATACACTCGAGCAGACGGCACGTTTGCTGTCCAGAAAGTAGGACCTAAACGGCATCATTAGTGCATTATAAACACACGGCAGAGAGTCCTACGGGAACACGCTAGATTGCAATATACTACACATAATCGAGCAGACAACATTTCTCTCAGATCATTATACACAATGCCGCCTACCAGGCACTTAAAACGCGTTTCATCGTGTTCGCAAAAAAGGGGGTTTTTACGGAACTACTCCACATGTGTCCATTGTGTCGATGTACGAATAGAAAATGCACTTCTAATGATTCTCGTCAACGAGCGAGGTGGTGCAAGTGTATCACGTTGCAGGAATCTACGGGTTCGATTCCCGACTCCGCCCATTCTTGTTCCTGTTTCCCATGATTTCCCGAAATCACTACAGGCGAATGATGGGTTGAATCCCTTGATATTGGCCATGGCCGATTCCTTTCCCGGTTCTCTGACATTGTTCAGTTCTTTGTGTTACTGTATCTAGTGATCTTAGCTGTTGATGAGATGTTAGGCCTTCTTTCTCTCCCATTCCTCAGTCACAGCAGTTGATAAGGGAGCCAGCCATTCAAACGTGTATGCCGTATTGCCTACGTAGTAAGAACTGTGACTGCAGTCCACTCTTTTTACGAAATTTACACGGAAACTGTTGGTCCTACTCATTTACAACAAGGCGCCCTTTTTACATCTGACGTGCTTCTCTAGTAGAAATCCGTATTAAAAGTTCGTAATTCGTAACGGTAGAAAAGTAACATGTAATAAAGGGGTAGCCACCCTAGTATTTTGTATTAGGGTGCAAGGTATTGATGTCATTCTAATGTGTATTTCGAGGTCCCGGTGGTATAAAACAATGTTCAGCTTATCATTAAATGCTTCTTCATTTAGCCTACATTATTTTACAAAAATACACTCAAAATTTTCAATGATTAAGGGCTCATGACACCTTTAATATTAGTTTTGGGTACAAAGTGTCCCGTAAATTTTCTACTTGATTTTTCTTAAGGAATCACCTCCCGAAGTTTGTCGGTCGAATCCAGCTGCATCCTGTATACGAACCTTGATAGTATGGTACTACATACTTGAATATGTCACACGAATAAAGTTGTGAGTAATAAGAACTTGTAAAAGTAAACTTATCTATAGTCATTCTCGTTTATAATCCATAGCCTGTATTATGTCGTGTAATAATAGAGTTCTGTATCGCGGCGAGTTCGTACCACACGCAAACTTTTCTGAACGAGACATAACCTAACTAAAACCAGCATGGTAATTTTGTATAAAAAAAAATTGAAATAGCTAAAAATTAAGGGAATTAACTATATAAGGCGACTTTTATGCTATATACTGAATTTCAACACAGTACAGTATTATATTTTAAATATGTATCTGTAATTTAAAGCAATCGGTGATATTGGCTGTTGAGGTTATATAAAGTTGGTACTAATTTAAAACGACATTGTGCGTTTTCCCACCAAGAGCACATGGAAAATTAGGATGGCAGCTTATCGTGGCAGTGCCGTCTCTTCCTCCTCTTCTTTGCTCCGTGCTATAGGCGATACCGCGCCAGATGAGCTGGTCAACATCGCCCTTGCCGCCGTACATCATTCACACACACGTCCAGCAGGCAGGCGCCTTAAGACCACGGGTCCTGAGTTGTACTTTTTCAGTAAGTATAATTTTTTTAAATCCTGGAAGGGAGCAGATAACGCAAAACTGTTACAAAGAAGTACATGAAATTGTTTTTACTATGTAGCCTTATGTTTTAAATAACACAAGTGTTAAGTTTTTAAAATAAATAATTAGCAAAAATTATTAAGTCGATTATTAGCCAAAATTAAAGAACCTTATGTTTTTAACAAATATGCTATAAGTACAAACAATTTCCAACATTTCTCTGTAACGGTTTGCAATATCTGCTCTCTTTCAGGATTTTAAACATTAACTTTAAAAACAGCGTAGACAGGAACCTCGTGACCTTGAGGCTGTTTCCTATAGATTTATTGATTCTATGCTTGCTTACTTGTAACTTACTTTTATGACTTAATTTTGACAATCAGAGCCAGCAAAGACGTAAAACAGTGCTTAAAGAGAATAAATTAATGAGAGTAAATTAATGTTACAGAAACTGAATTAAAACACAATTTTAAGGCAAATTTCCCCTTAATCAAGAGAGATAGTCACCATCTTGAATGCTTGTATTTTGTGTTATAACTTTTCTTCTGGTTAAATATATGCAACTTTAACCTAACTACAGAATGTAATACATATTAAGGGGATTTTATACATAATTAGTCTTTGTTTGCCATTACTGATTTTACAGATAGAATCGCACTTAAATCTTATTATTTTCTAACTGCAATTCGATGTGTAACAACAGTAACGGAAAATAAAGATTGTTGGTGTATGAAATTCTGTCAATGTGTATTCTATCCTGCAGTTAGGTTGAAGTTCCGTGAATTTATCCAAAAATGCAAGATGGTGAGAATCACTCACTCTTAAAGGAACAGCAGGCTCGATTGAACGGCACTAGTCACGTTCTATCAGACGACGTGCACGCTGTGTAGAAAGAAGGACACGAGGACATTATTAGCCGTGGTTGACGCAATGACTGGAACACTACCTCCCACCTAGGCGACGCGGGTTCAAACCCCAGCGGGGTCTGTCCCTGGATTGTCGCTTGTGGGTACCGGATGATGCCACAGGGCAGTGTTTCCTCAGAGATCTCTCGTCATTCCCGAACCTTTCACTCCGGCGTTTGTCCAGTGCGGGGCCTCATTCTACGTCATAGTAATCCTTGTCGGTACGCAGATACCTACGTGCGTCCAATCGTGAGTCTGCAGTTCGAGATGATAACCTGGCCCTCGAGCAATCTCCACATACGATATTATTATTGCAGTGTTAGAAACATTTACACGATGCTTGATATATTCAAACATACATATTTGCAGTCAATACGCCGCACCTGGACTCCATGTCATGCTTAGTGCAAGCACAATCCGCGACACAATCCCAGTAGCAGTCTTGACTGTGCATCTGTGTGCATGCTACACCCACGTCAAGTAGTTACGTAAAACTACAGTAGAATTGCTATCAGGATTTAACCTTGAGTGTGTTGACGCATCCGGGTTCATCAAACCACTCCACGTTGAATCCGAATTGAAACGTTTACTTTAAAAGAGTATTCATAGGGGGAAACCGGTAATTTTATATTTGTATGAAATAGTGTTACTTTTTGAAGATGTTACATAGTAATACACTTTAGTTGAGCTAAATTTTTTGTACAAAGAAAATTTACTACCAAAACGTCTACAAAACTAACATTGTTTCACACAAAAATTAAAAATTATGATTTTTCCCCAACTCGACGCCCTTACGAGTGCGTGGTAGATAAACAAACGCTGAAAACATTAATTGATTTCTACGCTTTTATCGAAGCCAATATGGATAATTGTGGCAATTTTAGATAATGGTATTTGGCAACTTTATTAGTAAATATTTATCCAAAATTACTAACACGTTACGCGTGAACTCCTGCGCCGTAGTTAAATGCATGAGATTCCGGCGTCAGAGATTGAACCTCAGAAGTTAGTAACACTGAAAACGTTTTTGTTTAAAACGTTGGCTAAAACATAGTCTAGGATTGCTTATGTTTAATTTTCGCAAATTGGTTTCAAGAAATCTACAGCTATAGATTAATGCTTTTAGCGTTGAATTATGTACTACGCCGTCTTAAACGCCCATCGGAATGAACTGGACAAAGATGAAGCGTTCGCCGTATTGAATGGTTCTTTTGATTATGTAAGAGGGTAGAATCGTTCTGGGCTAGCTAAATAAAATTGTTTGATTTTAATAAAAATAATGGGAAGTGTAAAATAAAACAAAAATATATCCTGATGACTAAAATTCAAACATTATATGTAACGAACGTTCGCCTTTTGGTGTTCCGGCAGTTTTTGTTGGTCAATGTTTAACAAAAGAAGATATATTCGGATTCATTCCATGTTTGCATATCATTGCGGATGGACAAATTTTACTAAAAACGCATTTCCGTTGACGTTGACGGTAGGTTCGCAGTTGCAAGTTCAGTCCGGACCGGAATGATACTACAAACACACTAAATGCAACAGACTTGACAGCAAGTTACTAGAGAGACGAGCAGCTTGTAGATTGTTGCCTGACAATGTGGTCCAGAGACTGCCTACTGGAAGATGTAACGGAACAGTTGTTCGGCGAGGTCGTGGAGGTAGCAGCGTGGGATCAAGGTTGTTCTCACACGGCACAGCTGCCAGCTGTTAATTAACGGAGGAGAACGTCCGCTTGTTAGAATCTTTCTAGAGCAACAACATTCCTCTAGCCCTAGTCTCTGGTCCCAGCACACATCAGTCTAGTGATACCTGCACCAGGCTACAAGACTCAACTAGTCACGTGATAACACGACCTGCCACTGTCCTGATACCTGCAGTCCGCTACACAGCGACATTTATCCAAGCCGGATGGCCGTGAGCATGACGCGGTGCCTATGTCAAGGATTACTGTTGGCTACGACGGCCGAGTGGTTAGACGGCTCGCCTCCAACCAGGGACGGATCTAAGGCTTTCCTTCGCCCGGGACAAGAATTTAAGCATTGTGATTTGTTCCCCCCTCCTTTCCCCTCTCCTTCGTCCTCCAGTCCAATCAACCCAGCAGTAATGTATCTTGTATACATTGTTGTGTGCTCGCGTAAATAACAGTATGACATTTTAGTATAGTACTTACTAGCTACCATTAGCAGTGTTTGAAGTGTGCATTCTAATTATAAATACTGTGTAACATTATATGGTGCTCAGGGTTAATAAAAATACAAAACTATTAAAGGTCTAAATATTGGTGGATATTGCATCTGTTTTACACTAATTTACATTTCATTCCCAAGTAAACATTTTCGGCACCACCAGCGCCCTGCCCTGGGCAGTCTGTCCCCCCCCCCCCCTGTATTCAGCCAAGGCGATCCAGGTTCCATTCTCGGCGGGGTCGGATCCTGGAATTCCGCATGTGCCGGATGATGCCGCTGGTCGGTACGTTTCCTCAACAACTCCAGTTTCCCCTGACCTTCTCACTCCGACGCCTCTCCATCTCATGTCATCCTCCAGGACAAGCAGCTGTCTATGGACCTCCAGTTGTAAGTCTGCATTCCGGAGAGCATTGCCCATACGATATTAACTGTTCGGTTGGCTAGCACCAGCGACTACAAAGAAACCTACCAGCCGACTCTTATTTGTAGAGTTATTCGCAAGTCAGTTACAGAGATGTTAAAAGAGTAAGCTTAGCGAGAGACAGCCGAAATAACATGCGTAGTGGTGATCAAGAACTGCCTATCCTGCAGCGATGGACATGAGAAACGGACAGCTTATCTCAATGTCAGCGAAGCTTTGTAGGCAACTACGTGCGGTACTGATGACACAAGGCTAGCGAATATGGTAGCGTACCTCAGTATTCCGTAATAGGCTACCTTACAATCTAAATTGTGAGCAGAACTATACCAATACTGTTGAAAGTAGTAACTTTTTTTTTCCGTAGCAGCAATAGTGTGTTCTGTACTAGAAATTGTACAAATTATTGAGCATACAATCTTACAGTATTAAGATAAAAGAACACTATATTGTAAACCCAACATTGCCATTCAGTAACTGCTAACCAACGTTTTGGAAACGATACTTTCTTTTTTCACAAGTTAACAGAAAATGCACGTTACCTACAATATTGTCGTGTGTTGTACAGTAAGATGCCATCTGATTCTGTTCAGTTTACAGAACTCGTATAATCTGTTTCTAGCGTTGACATATTACTTCAACAATATCAGTAGGGTAGCCCCACAACCAAACAGGCTGGTCTCCCTATTTGTACAGCCTTGGAGGATAACGGCTACAGAATCTGTTCATACAACAGTATATTTCTTTCAGTGCACAGAGACGTGACCAGTGTCTAGTGACCTCAGCATAAAGACATCTAAGCCAGTGAAATTACGAGTGTCTGCACAAATTTCACAAATTGACAGCTACAGCAAGCGAAAGTCAATGTATTCTGTACACAGTAAAAAAAATGTGTACTTTTACAAAACGGTTTTTTGGAAACCAGTTTCCAAAAAAAAATTTTTGTAACACTACGAAAATATTTTGTAAAATTTACAAAAATCTTATCCATTTACAAATGTCTTTGTATATTTACAAACATTTCTGTAAATCTACAAACACATTTTGTATATTTACAGCTAATATCTGGTTCATTTTACAATAATTGCTTGTAGTGTTACGAACATTTTTTTTTTTTGGAAACTAGTTTCCAAAATTTTTTTTGTGAAAGTACGAAATGTTTTGTAAAATGTGAAAGGTCTCTTAGATTTATTCTGTTTCAATTCGTAAAAATCTGCTCATTAGCATTATTTTACTAGTTCCCTAAGTTGTGTACGATATTTGTAACCACTTTAAAAGGTTTCTGACATCTTACATTTATTATCTGACTGATAATGTTCTGATATTACGTTACAAGAATTTCCTTGTAAATGTACAATTTTTTACTGTGTAATCGTACACATATCTAGCATTGTGCACACAGACACGAATATTGTTAGCTCAAGTTCCACGTACTCTTCTTTTCATTGGCTGTGGCCTGCTCTAAAAGAAATATTCGGTGTACTTGTTTCACAGTGGTCATAATTCACAGTGCTGTGTACACCCGCACTAAGTACACTCGTTCAATGGATAAGTGGTTTACTTGTACGGAGCAAACTATGTTGCAGTTTATTTAACTTGTATTGTAATTTATTTACTTTGGAAAATGTTTACGCTCTAAAAATATTGTTTAAGTAGCTTTACAGCAATGCAATTTTTTTTTAAAAGTATAAAGCAATGTTAATAAAAACTGTTTTACTATTGCAATAGAAGACAAGCTATATGGTGAAAAATAATTTCCAGAAAAGAAATGTAGGCCCTATTAACAATTTTACATTTACCCTGAAAACAAATAATTTCTTTGCCGTTGCTAAACTCATGTGTTGTAGCGAATAAAGTGTTTTTGGGTGTACAGTTTTTATTTTCATAGTTACGATTTAGGTGTCTGTTCTGTAGGAAATTGTAATGTAAGCTTATATCGTTACTTTAACAAATTTCAAAGCAAAGGCAAAACTAGTCAGCTTGCTACTGACTGGCGAGGAGAGGTCTTGTTTATTAGTCGAATTTATATACACTGTATTTTTATTTAAATTTAAATATTTAATTTTTGTAATATTTTGTATGAAGGACAAATGACGGCCATCTTGTTTTGGTCTCTGCGAAGGCACCTACACCGCGCGTTGTCCAACGCTAGGGATT
The DNA here is from genome assembly GCA_003012365.1 of Medauroidea extradentata. Lineage (NCBI taxonomy): Eukaryota > Metazoa > Arthropoda > Insecta > Phasmatodea > Phasmatidae > Medauroidea > Medauroidea extradentata. Next base: position 28,212 of record PNEQ01108020.1, read on the forward strand.
TAATCTAATACGAAATTACGAGTCCAACTGTTGGTTCACACAGCCAGGGGAGAGGGGGAGCAATGCGAAAATGAACCAAAATGTTGCTAAAATAATGTTCAAACGGACGCCGACCTGTGAACTTTGATTAGTTTATCCTTAGTTATCATTCCTACATGCCAGTTCTGTGGCATATTCATTTACACGGAAGTGTTTATAGTATCGGCATATATTACAGTTTCAAACATTTCCAACACAATCAAAATTACAGTAAGATTGCTATTATAACTAGGGTTAGCGTGCTGTACAGTTGATCTATTAGCTATATCGAAACTGACGCTGGAGTCAGTTCCTTTTAACACTTACTAGCATTCAGTAGTTTGTGTCGTCAACAACTACAGGATGTCAATTTTGGGGGAGAGGGCAATATTCTGATAGGTAATACAAATGGGCATTGCGATCAGAAAATTCATATGAACATGGGGTCAACATGGGACGGTTGTCGAGATAGCCGCATTTGAATATAAACATTGATAAGCTCTAAAATTACTGTTATTCTTTTCTTTGGAGTTATGTTCCTCGTTTCAGTTACAAGGAAACTGTAACACATAATGAATACCACATTAGTGTATATATATTTTTATAACTGTAATAACAAGATTACAATACACAACAATTTTGATTCATGTCAAGCCCAACGTTCAAGTTCACAGTCACAATTAGTGTATGTAAACATGTTTCCATGGCGACGCATTGCCTCCTTGATTGTGACATGACCTGTGCGAGCTGAAAGGATTGGGATTTGCTGTAATAAGGTTGTTAACTGAAATATGAAAAACGACAAAGTATTACGAATATGTGTGTGAATAATCACCGGACTATCTTCAAGGGAAATTCTCTCAATCTCAGGGTATGTAAGTTTTAGCCTTCCGTTCCTTTTCTTGTCGATTTTACAATGAGTAATAAGAATACACAGTTATCAAGCAGAAGACATTAAACACGGGCACAATGCTCTACTTAACTACCCAAATAACAGCAGAGCCTCGAGGAAAATATTTCAGGTTTTATTCAGAGAGAATTGGCAAACTCAAATCTTAAGCTAGCAAACAAGCTTAGCAGAATGTAATTTACTGGTATTCAAATATAGGTTTAACTCTTTTCTTTAAATTCAAGAAAGTTCATTACTGTAGATTTGCCACAAGAATAATGAAACAATTAATCTTAAGGTTTTGTGCCCTTTAAAAGTTTTCAATATAGCATCTACAGTTCATTTCATACAGGACACGAAAAATTAATATCAATGTTTGCAGGTAATTAAATTATGTGCCAAAAGATTCAAAACACTGAAATAGGCCCTATTTCTTAATGAACCGTTCTGTTTCCTGTTAATCTTGTGGAAATGTTGAAAAATATATTCTTGATGTAGACCGACAGCAAGTTTATGCTATGGCCTTTTCATATCCCTACTAATCAGTAGCAATCTAATTAATCTGTTATAGGTAACAATCATTAATGCAAAACCAGATCTGGGCTACGTTTTTACACTGTTTTAAATACGTTTCAATCACTTCACTAACAAAATATTATTATATTTAAAGCCCATTAAAATCAGTCTCATCATTCTAGAAACTTTAATATCACACACGACTGTTGCAATAAGTATTCAAAATGTTCTTAAGTTAGGGCGAGTTTATTTTAGACCTAGACACGAACTAAAATATCTAAAATTATAATAAGACGAAAGACAATAACTAATGACTAAATTTGTGGCAAATTAAAAAAAAAAAAATATGAACATAATTTACAAATTGAGGCTGCCAAGTTAAAATATTTAAAATGTAAACAATAATTTATACTTGTCCTTATGACTTTAACAACACAAACGGAAGAACTGTAAATACGAGGCAAAGGATTAAAATAAAATAAATAGCTAGTAAAAAAATAACAACATAGGCACTTATGAAAATGAAAACAATAGGCCACAAGCACTACACCTGTCTCTGCAAGGAGGAACATAACTGCAAATAAAACAAAAACAGTAATTTTAGAGGTTATCAATGTATGGGACTATCTCGACAACCGTCCCATACTGACTACATGTTAATATGAACATTTCTTTATCACAATGACCAGTATTATCACCTCCCATAATACTGCCATTTTCTCCCGGGACACCCTGTATATTTCCATGATTGTATACGAAAATACTAAGAGTTGAATATTTCCTACGGTACAAACAAGCCGGGCTTCTATGGATATCACACAAAAACAATTACTTTTACTTAACATTTCTTAAGACGTAAAACTTTACGACCCATCTACATATATTGTTACTGCGAGTGGCTTTCTCGCACATCCATATTCGGTTTCGTTGCAACCTGAACTGCTGGTTTCGTTTCGTTCAGTTCGTCCCGCATCGTTGCATTGTTAACTAATTCAATAGACTTCAGAATCTATAAATTATTACATATGAAAATGTCGGAACTGAACAGTAAAACTCTGGTAGTATTCTATAAATTATAAATTAAACTGTATTACAGTCGATTAATGCACTTTGTTTTAGGAAAATAAATTACTATGTGAGATATCCAAACAGATTTTTACTATTTTCCGAATACAGACAAATTATTACAAGTGGCAGTTAAACGTAAATTGCACTCTTTCAATGATGCACACTTGAAGTGTAATCATAAAATTCATGAATAATATTTTAACTTTAATATAATTGTAACCTTTGTTGACAATGTACCTAGGAGGTAATGACTCATGCATTACTTTATTTCATGATATCTACTGTTATTAGTTTTGTCAATTAGAGTACGTCGGACGCGTCTAACTAAATTAGCCTTTACTTACAAACTGTGATTAAAGAGGAGGACATGTAACTGGTAACGTACCACACACAACACACAACACAACGTACCACACACAACACAACGTACCACACACAACACAACGTACCACACACAACACAACGTACCACACACAACACAAC
>PNEQ01108021.1:0-31167 GCA_003012365.1 Medauroidea extradentata
AAATTATAAGGACTCGCTATATGGCCCTGAAAAAAAAAAAAGAAACAAAACACTAGGGAACCTGAAAGAACAATACTTGGCTTTACTTTACGTAATTTTTTGTGTTTCCAAGAAAACCTCCTCAGAGCGCGGCAAGCAAGGGAGCGGGTTGCTCCGGGAAGAGCCGGGCCTAGGCCGGCTGTTCCATCTAGTATCCAGCAAGTTTGTCACACACAAAATAAACACTCCCCCGTAGTCCGTCTCACAGGCTGCTCCCTCTCCAGAGCATATATTTCACACATGCCTTAGCTTGATGACCGGCTGGCTCACACACACCTTTTAATATGAAAAGACTGCACTGCGGGGAGAACAGAGGGGTTGATCATAAGGGGGGGGGGGGGGGGGGGGGGGGGGGGGGGGGGGGGGGGGGGGGGGGGGGGGGGCTCGGGGTGGAACAGGCCTCCGGCGTGCTGCTGCTTCTCGGGCAGGCGTGTGTTACGGGGTTTGTGCTAGGTGTGCCAGGAAGTACGACGTCAACCTCACAATTCAGTAATACATGATTAAGTAATAACAACAATAATAATATCTTAACTTGCAATTGGAGAACCACCCTCAACAATTTTGACTCCTCCAAATGTAAATTTCGCACCCTCACAGACTTCTTAACCATAAGCTGCCTACCCTGTAATGTTCCTTATAATTTCTCATCTGTATCTTCTTGCTGTTATTCCTCTTCCTGTAGGACACTCTGCCTTTATTAATACGCAGCCTAACTTACCACAGCCTCCAACTCCATTCACCACCTTGTACGTCATGACCAGCCTTTCCACTCTCTTCTTCAATGAGTTCCACCTGTACTGAAGTGAGCTCTGTTTCAGCGTTGTTTCTCCTTCCCTACGTTCTCCCACTACAACCATCTGATAAAACATAAAGAGACATAAAAAAAGCAGTGTAGCCAGATTGATAATAGAAGAGGCCGAGCATCTACTAACAAGAACCGAAGAACCTTTAATTATTTTTCATGCAAAACCTGTAAAAGTTAATTTTCGCGATACCATCCTGCAACCATCTGAGCGTAAGAAGGACACAAGTAATTTGTTTTTCTTTGTTGAGCAAAAAAAGGCTAAATAAAAACTTTTCTCTGAAAATAAAAAAAAATTCACGCAGCCATATGTAAGCAAGGAGAACTCAAGAAACTTTTTTTTTTTTCGTTAGGGAAAAAAAATGGCACAAGTAGAATATAATACACTGCTTGTTATATAACTTTAAGGACCCTGTCTTTATATAATGTTAATATTTTCGTTCAAGTAATCCCCGGAGATCGTATTCAAATAGCCGACGGAATCTTCCTATTATGTAATAGGCCTATCAGGCTAGATTTGGCAATTTTTAAATTGATGGAAGAAGTGTAGCAATGTGTCATATGTTATATCACTTTAAGGACCATGTCCAGATATCAAGTAAATATTTTCATCTGAGTAACTGCCGGAGATCGTACTCATATATCTGCTAGAATCTTCCTGCTATACATAGACTAAATTGGGTATTTTTTGCTACGAAAGACATATGTAACAATATACCATATGTTCTAACACATTAAGAACCGTCTAGGTATCATGTAAATATTTTCTTTCAGGTAACCTCTGGAGATCGTACTCAAATAGGTGACGGAATCTTCCTAGCATGTAATATCAGACTAGATTTGGCAATTTTTTTAAAATTGATGTAAGTAGTGTAACAATGTACTGCATGTTATATCACATTAGAGACAGTGTCTAGATATCTTGTTAATATTTTCAATGGGGTAACCCCTAGAAATCATACTCAAATAGATGATGGAATTTTGCTACTATGTAATAAGAGGCTAGAATTGGCAATTATTTTTAAAGGATGGAAAAATGTAACAATGTGCCGCTTGTTATATCTTATTAAGGACCATGTCTACACAATGTGTTAATATTGTCGTTCAACAAATCCACTTAAATCATACTCAAATGGTAGGCTAAATCTATATCAGGCCACGATACTTTGAAAAATAATTTTTTGTGGAAGATGAAATTGTACTAATTCGTATAACATTTTAAGGATTTTTTTGTGTAGCTGTAACAGTTTTTTTTTTCTACTTACCTTGGGCTAATGATGATATTGGAGACCTTTAATGTGTTGTTTGAAGCACGAAAACAGAGTGCAGAGTCTTGGTCATTGGCTTTTTCTTATGGGACTTGAAACTGTGACCCTATTATTTTATTTATGGAAAGTGTAAAGTAAAGATCTGTGCGTGTTTCTCTATATTTGTTTTATGATTCCGGTTCATATTTTTTACGTGACAGCAGTCTGGAAAAGCAATTATTTGGCCATTTGAAGTGTCATAAAACAATGTTTTTAAGCATGATAGCCTAGCTGAAGAACAATAATAGAGAAGCATAGTTTGAAAGTGTTTTTTTTTTTCATAGATAAAGATATTGTTGCAAGTTTAGCAAAAATTTACTTTGGGGCAATTCTCTGAGATCTTTGGAATAGAAGTCTTGCAATTAGAAATAAAAGAATTTTAATTAAGTTATTGATTTACTGGTTCACAAAGCATACAAAAATACACAAAACAGAAATCAACTATAACTCTCACAGCACCCTTATTATGTACACAATTACTACTGCACCACAGAAACGTTAGTTAACTTAGACAATTAAAGAACAAAATGTTTACTATTAATTAAAGATTACAAATCACAAAAAAAAAATTAAGTCATATATCCAATTAACAATCTTTCAAATAGTAACAATTAGAACCTTAACAGTCTGAAGAGGTGATGGCTCACCATGTGCTGCACAGCACCCTGAGTCCACCACTGTCTTCACTCTTGAGTTCTTAGGTTCAACTCCAGTTGCACACCTCCTTTTTGTCCACTGACCCGCAGCAGCAGTAGAGGGCCAATATGTCAATGTGTACAACGTTAGGTCCTCTTGCCTGAGCCTCGACGATGAATCCGAAACACCACATCATTGATCTTTCTCACTATTTCATAAGGACCTTCCCAATTCTTTTGCAGCTTGGGGCAGTACCCTTTCTTTTTCTGAGGGTTGTACAACTGCACCAGTTGTCCTTCTTGGAATGTTTCATCTGTTGCATTCCTATTGTAGCGAGTCTTCATCCTGTCAGTGTTGATCCTAAGGTGTTGCCAGCAAAGTTGTTAGTGTGAACCAGTTTGCGACATAATTCGCTGGCATATACTGGGGATGCAATCTGGTCTTCCTCCACTGGTCGTCCAAACATCGTCGTTCGGGAGATGGAGCTTTCTTCCAAACAGCACCCTTGAAGGTGTCACCTTACTTGCTTCATGAATGGCAGAGGGTCATTTCATATTAAATCACCTAGGGCCATGTGCTTCAATGTCACAGATTTTGTTCAAATTTATATCCAATGTAGGTACGTATAAAATAAGAAAAAAAAAGATATATATATATATATATATATATATATTTTTTTTTTTTTTTTTTTTTTTTTTTTCAGAATTTTTGGAGGAAAACCTGAGGAAGGTGAATTTTTTTTAATTTTGAAATCTTGCAGCAATTTATGTTATCTAATGACCTACATCAGTTGACTGAAATTGTTATAATTCTTTTGGTTTTTAAAGATAATTTTCAGCTCTTTCTAAGTAGGCTACATACAGAAAACATGCAAGAAAATAAAAGTCAAAAAATTAATTTGGATACAACACAAAATTTGTAGTTTTTACAAAATTTGCTATTACTCTTAAGTTACAAATATCACACCTTTGAAACTTTTTCTCTACAATCATGTTACCACATATTAAATGTAGTAAAAAAAATTGTTTTTGAAGAAAAATATATTTTTCTAATTTACCATATTGTACCAGTATTTATGAATTTGCAGGAGGCATTAAAAATAATTTCAACATATAAAAAGTACAAAACTGAAAACAACAGGTTAGCATAAAATAATTAAAACACTTACATTAGTTAGTTTCTTGTCTAATGAAAATTATCTACTTATGTACACGAAACAAATACACAGTGCAAGTGATATAGCATTAATACTACAATATTCACACAACGTATTCCATTGACTAATAAAATTACAAACATCTGATAGAAGTAAAAGGTCTAAATAATTAGTGTCAATGATACAATTCTGTGATGACTACAAAAGTTTTTTAACTAACTACGACAATTATAAAAAAAATTAGCTAGGCCTACATTCTTCTGACAGGCTGAAATATTGGAAATTATCAACTCGCAAAAAACGAGTTAATCAAGTGCAAGTGACTCTTTATATAACAATGACATCTATACAGCTTTTTGCAATATCCAAGGCCCGAATAAAAATATTGCACATGTGATTTACCAGTGCAAGTGATACATTACATATTTTAACTTCTTGTCAAATTAATGTAAATACTATATTTCATAACTTTGACTTAGCTAGTTCATTAATATTGTGTTGAGTTTTACTCTCAACAACATAAGTGCAAGCTGATAGACTTGTTACAAAAGGGACAGGTATTTCTCTAACAATGTTTTCAAATGGTAGCCAACAAAAGTCTTCATTATGTGGCCAGGAGTATGTCCCGGAAGGTCCATTAGGTTGCATGAATTGAAGTCTAGCATCTCTGTCACTGTCACATTAACTACTTTCCCTATCCACCACTTTTTATTGTAAATAACTGCGTAATACTTTTCAGGTATTATACTGACACACTCTTTCTTTTTCCAGAGGCCCAACAGACACAGTGAAAGAAATGTCAGAATATGAAACACGCTTTACAAGCAAGGTTGATTTGTTAAGGGGTTTAAAATAATGATTCTCTCTTGTTCCTGGAACCGAAGCAACATTGTTGTAGCGCTCTTGTAGAAAGTTTCTGTTTGCGTCAACTTCTGATGATGGTATGGAAAACACCTTAATACCTTTGATGTTTTCCTCAGCAAATTTGAATAAATCTACAGCACTAAGAATAAGTCCGTTAGTAATTTTTTGTAAAAGAACTGGCTCTAGCTGCTAACCTTTTTACAGTGGCACCCACACCACCACACGCATTTTTTCCACCACTAGTAGCAAAGAAATGTCCATTTTTATTACGAGATCCACAACTGTAATTGGCTTATGATATAAATAAATAAATAAAGCTGTAAGATTGTAATCATCCTCATGATGGCTTAAGTTTATAAAGTTTTTGTAATTTTTGTATTGAGCAGAGCTACCATCACTGAAGTAAACAATGTGTTCAATGTGCTGTAGTTCCGACCGGATGTGTTGCAACATCGTTTTTTGAAAGGCGAAAAATGTTGTTGTATCGTGTTTGAGACAGTCACCAATGATACAAAATTACTTGTTGAGAATTTCTCCTTCACTGTTGTAATAAATCACAAATGGATGCAAAGTTACTTGGACGCTGTGCCAGTGGAAACCGTGAGCAGCATCTTGGAATATACATGTGTAATTTTCTGCGAAATCTGCAATAATCAAGCAAGTTTTGTCATTTAAGTTCATTTTCACATTCTTCATATGCTGGCTTTGAGAATTTGCTGTGATGTCTAGTGAGAGCTTCCAACTTCACTACCATCATTTCTACATAGTCATCCACCGATTTTGTCAAAGTTTTCAGTGTTGATTTATCCATACACAGCCATTGCTTGAATTCAACAGTCTCTCGATTGACTAATTATTCCATTTGCATGATATATTCATGGAGCAAGGATTTATTTGGGCAATTAGAACAAAGGTGCAGCATACACTCTTCAGAAGATAAGCTGCATACTAGTTTTTGGAGGAGTTCTTGGTATGGTATAGTAAGACCAACACTTTGCGTCATATGTTTGACATTTTGATGATGTGTGCAGGCACACACAGAATGAATGCCACGGCTGTTTACAGTTACACATTCTTTTGGGCATAATTCACAAAACTTTGTTATCCTTAATTTATCATCAAGATATTTTGCCTTGTATTCAAAATATAGATGTTTTAAGTTGTTCACTTGGAACAGACACACAATCCTTTACATTTGGTGAAATTCTACTTACATCATCGTCATAATAAAACTCTTTACTCTTTTGACTGTGGCTTCACCAAGGGATGTCCTTTCCTTCTATCTGGTGTTCTTAATTCTCCATCCTCCTGTAAAACCTTCCTGGCTTTTTTCACCAAATATTCTGTTGCTACAAAATAATCAACAGTTTTTTTTATACTCTGTGATTGGAACTAGTGTCAGTATCTGGACTTACTGAATTATATTACTGATTACATATTTTTCTTTCAATTTTCCCAAAGGCAAAATGGGTACAGGTATTACGTCAACATTGTGTCATACGGCTTTCAATGGAGTGAATTCTATAACTTGACATATTTTTAAGCAAAATTTGATTGAAGGACTGTACCAGAATAAATAACAAGCAGCTGAGGATTTCTTTAGTATGGGAGAAAGTATTGCATTTTTAACCACTTCATGCGTAGTTTCTTATCTATTTTTAACTACATTCTGTAGATAAATAAAATACATGTAGAGTAATAGAAAATACTTAAGAGGTGCCATAGCATTATTCATATATCAATTTAATAATTCCATAAGTAAATTCACTGATCTGTGAAATATTGGAATAATAGTGAAAGTTACATACAAAATACAGCACTGGCAGATAAAACAACATAAATAAATATCAATAGTTACCACATGAAAATATTCAAGTTTAAACAAAAATTTGTAAATAATTTTTTTATAGGCTAGTCCCAAACGGGTGATATTTTACATTTTTTGTGGTGCTCGAACCTGGCAAATTACTAGTCAAATTACAATATTTTAGTGTCTTAGATAATTACAATGTATGTCATTGCTGGTTATCAAATAAGTTGATGAAATGTTTTTTTGAGGAATGGATGTCCGTTGAAGGGGGAGGGCGGACATGCTGTTGCAGTATGCTGCGATGTCATATTTGAAACTGACGTGACTGCCATAAAGATAGTGGTGGAGATGTGTGGCAACATACTTCACCAATACGATAATGTGGACCCAAAGTTGGTGAAGGCATTCGAGGAGGGGCGACTGTCAAAGGATGTTGTGCAAACATGTCGGAATGAAGTGCTCAGTAAATGTGGCGTTGACATCACTGCGTTTCTTGAAGAGAGGGTGCGTTTGGGGCATACCTACAAGCAGATCCTCGACGAGATACGTTCCTTCAACAGCTCCATATGCCTAAAGAACAACTTTGGTGTGGCTCCGGGACAGCTGGGCGTCCCACGACACATGCGAATGAGAGTGCCAAAACTTCCAAGTAAGATCTGATTGACACCTTGTAGTTGGTACTTGTTACTAACACGTGAATTTACTGGCAAACCTGATAGTGTGCTCTGCTTGGAAAATGTAACAAATGTGAACTTCTCATACATGGAACTGAAGATGTGATGACTAACTGGTTTTGTGTGTTGAATCACCTTTGTTCATAACATTAATGGCAGAAGTTTCACCCTGTTGGCCATGTTATGTGAAACTAACCTTTTGTCAGTCTTCATGTGTGAAACTAATTACAAAACTAATCACCTATAGAAATATAACATATGGAACTCCTTGTACCTCAAACTGTTTTTCCTAATGTAAATTGTATGTATAGATAGTATTGAACATAATGTGAGAATTCAGCTATACTTCCTGTAATGTGAGAAAGAAAATGTAAACTTAGTTGCCAATGTAATTAATTTTTATTACCTGGCACTGTCTTGGTTTAAATGAAAATTATGTGTAGTGGAGATTAGGACAGTCCGTATACAGTTGAACCTTTATATCACAGAATTATGAAACATATTTTCTTGAGGTTTCTACATATTTTGAGGGTGCTGAAATCAAATTTGTAGAGTGTACTGATGTAAGCCATGTGAATTTTAAGATAATCAAGGTAACGTCCAGAATGGCTTCAAAATTAAAATAGGTACCTGAATTATAATTTTTAGAAGTTGATGCCTATTAAGATGCTTTTGGGGTCATAGAATAAAGAAATTTTGTTGACAATGTTTCTAAGGGATTCACTCAAATTTCAATAAATGCAGACATTCAATTGATGTACCGGTAGTCTTAAATGCAGACAAATGAAAACTGGGACCACAGAATGTGTTGCATGATTGTGAACTTAAAATCCAACTGGATTCATTATGTAAACATTATACATTTTCCTGTAATTTTTAAAATTTTTTAAAGGAGCTTGCATGATTATCATCATATTAAAATGTTGTGCTAATGATGTATTTATAATTGAAGACTGAAATAGTTAGAGTATATATGGAAATGTACATTAGGGATTGCAATGTGAAAGACTAACAACTAATGCAAGTGTGTGTGGGTGTGTGCACATGTATGCATGTGTGTGCGCATGCATGCAGGTGTGTGAGCAGCTTTAGCTAAATGTTTTGCTTCTTTAATATCTGCAACGAATGTATCTCAAAGTGTGAAAGAGGTTTGTACAGTAACATGCGACAGTAGAGCCTCTAGCAGCTTGGTGTATTAAATCAACATTAAGGCAACGGTCTCACTGGATGCAGAAGAACTTCACTTATGGGCTTGTTCCTTAGTTTTTTTTTCAGACTGATGACAATAACTTAAATATTTTTAACCAAAAGCTTTGAAAAAATTGAGTTAATGTGCAGTCACACGATGCACAATACTTTAAATGCATTTTTAAAAACAATTTACCTTTCGTCAGCAAAAAAATATTTTCGTTAATTTTGGTTTATTTTCACGACAAAAAACATGGTACTTTGGGTGATGAACTCTAAAGAACCGTTCAGTAGAGTTATGCAAAAAAAATCAGCTACAAATTATAACATATTAGTGTCAAAACTGTGGAGCAAAATTTTTGATATAAGTATTAGGTAGCAATAAAAAAATATTTTCGAAATCATTGCAAAACTCGGTAACAAGCCCTTAAACATGTTCAATTTTATGGAGCAGTTACACGAGCTAGGAACAAGCTCAGATCGCAGTCTCTTCTCGTTCAAAGTAAACTGGTTTCATATGTAACTTCGAACAACGTATTTTCAATGCTTCTCTACTATTAGCTGCTTGGAGTGATTATCTGTGTAACAAATTTTGGCTTCTTTTTGGTCCGACATTTTGAACTCTGAAAATTATGTTAACTTTGAGGTGTAAAATAATTATGTTCACTTTACACTCACAGCATCTTTGTAGTTATATGCAATATGATAATTAAAAAGTCACAAATGTTAAGTGTAGATGTGATAATTAAATATGGTTTATTTTAGGTCCCAAGTTTGTTGAGGTTAGAAAGTTCTTTGAGTTATTCTGATTAGCAGTGTATCCTTACAAACATGTTTAGCTTTGAACTTGGCTGGCAAACTGAACAGGTTTAAGACCTTTAGTGTGACTGTGGCCAAAGTTTCTCTGACAAGCTCAAATCACTGTGTGAAAATAATATAGAGCAAATAAGGCCTTGTGTTATAACTGGGCAGATTGGACAAATGCCCAAGGAGACAGCTAGGAAGGGGTGTGTGTGGTGTGGAACTAATAATGAGTTTAAAATTTTTATTACTTAAATATCAACTTAGTAAATAAAAAGAAATTCATGTAATTTTATTTATTTTATGTATATATATTTTCTGTGCATAGTGGAAATGGCAGTATTGGATACAAAACCTAAACATTGAAAGTAAAGGCAAAAACGTTGGTTATCTTTCCACCAGATCCTACACAGGGTGGTGAGTTGTGTACTTATGTTTGTATCCACAAGCTGACTGCGACTCACTGTGGGTGCAATGCTTTAAGGAGGGAGGTGTTACGTTTAACTTGCCAGTGTGCCAGTCATCTAAACCTCTTGCCAGGAGTAAAAATATGTGCACTCTAAAGGAACTCTGTTTTGTATTTTGGTCATTTTTTAGAGAGTTGCCAACATTATACGTACTTATTGCTGGTGCAACCCTTGTCAAGACCTAGTCACTGTTCTGCGATACTTGAAAGGTGCAATAAAGTGAAACTATGTAGGAACCATATCTGCAATGTTATGCATTGTATTGTAGTTCTTAGTTATAGTATGTTTTAGATTGTTTTGTGTAGTACTGTTTTTGAAGGATGTTTCATAATGCATAATTATTACTGTATTATTATTTTAGAAATTGATTAACATTAGAATTTAGTAGGTAAGCATTTCAAGAAGCATTTTTTTAAATTTTGTGTTTCAATTTATTTAATTGGACTAGCCCAATGTTTAATCAAATTTGTCATTTCCTAAGCAGTGCAAGAAAATACCCGGTTCTATGGAGAAAGGTTACTGCAAAACAATGGTTGTAGTACTGTAGTATGTTTGTCAGTACCAGCTGGTGAAGTTAGATAATGGGTGTTTTCACGCTGTCTCGTGAAATATTTTAAGTGAAAAAGTTTTGTACTTTAAGATATTTAGAAACAAATTATATATTTCTTCCTTCAGTGCAATATGAACAGAAAATATTTTCTTATAGAAAGTACATGTGCCAATTTTTTTATTGGAATTTGTTTCATCTTCCTACGGTAACCAGAATAGTTCTTGCTGATCTTGCTTAAGTAAATGGACTTGTATTTATCTGCAGAAAGTTCGTATGGGCACCTAGTGAAAATTTCTTATGGTTACAATGAATATAAGAGTAGCTGGGTCAGTATGTGCTACTTTGAAGATGTGAATGGGAGAAATTATGTCAGCAATAAGCAGAAGCGTGAACACAACCTGATCTGTGCACATCTACATTGTTAAAACTTCCATAAGTGGTGACGTCATATTGTCGTGTACGTGCGCTGATAGAGAGAAGAGCACAGATCTGTTCTGCACATAACAGAATTCCAACATTCCTGCTTTACAGACTGAAATCTTCAGGTGTCCTTGATTGGTTAAAAAACCATTAAAAACTTCATTGACACTGCAAAATGCAGACAAATGTTAAAAAAATGTTGTCAAAGTGCTTTGCAGAAAGCTGGGATGTATGTACCACTTGCACACTGACTGCCACTGGTTCAATATATATTAAAATAAACTTACATGTGGGCAATTCTCTGAGCACTTTAAGATAAAGGTCTTATAATTGGAAATAAGAGTTTAATTAATTTCTTGATTTACTAGCTTACAAAAATACACAAAACAGTAATTAACTATGAGTTTCACGCACCCTCATTATGCACACAATTACTACTCTGCCACAGAAACACTGATTAACTTTCAGAATTAAAGAACATAAACGTTTACCATTAATTAATTAGACTACAAATCACAATAAAAGTTCAGTCATATATCCAATTAACAGTCTCTCGAATAGTGACAATGTACAACCTTGACCGGCAGAATTGGTGCTGGGCAGCACCCCGAGCGCACCACTGTCTTCACTCTTGAGGTCTTCGGTTCAATTCCCTTGTGCACCTTTGTTTTGTCCGTCGACCCGTAGCAGCAGTCCTCTTCTTTCACCCAATACTGCTCCAAAGGTATGTGCCTGAAGCTTCACAGTAGACTGACGACGTCACCAAGATGTCTTCACCAGTCTTTCTCCACTAGCTCAGCACCTTCTTCTAGCAGGACCGATAGTGAACTTTCCTAAGTTGCCAGTGACTGCTCTCGCCGGTACAACACCTCCAGAGTTGTTCTCCACAGCTCACCACCTTTCTGTAGCACGCAACACCTTCTTCACTGCTGCCGCTGATACGACACCCCAAGTGTTGTTCGTCCCTTCTGCAACCCACTGATGTTACTCAGCCTCGACACCAATCCGCCTCTGTGTTACAGTCCCCGAAGCGCTGCTCCTTGTCAGCTCAGCCACGCAGACACAACACCCCAAGTGTTGCCTGTCTCTTCTGCAGCCCATTGGTGTTACTTAACTTGGATGCCGACCGACCCCGTGTTGCAGCCCCGGAGGTGCCGCTTCTCATCATCTCTGCTTCCAACAGAACACCCCAAGTGTTTGTCTTCTCCACAGCCCGTCACTTCTCATGGCGTCTGTTGTCGCCCCAGTGGCGCCGACATCGACCGACACCACACTCTGGTCTCATTACACCCTCACATGAATCTTCAACAGACTTCAAAAGACTCTCCTATTTCGAAGTTCGAAGGCTTTTATATGGCCAGTTTAGTGATGTCAATTGGTAGTGCAACATGATGACCAGAGGTCTAAAAATAGATATTACTTAGCTCATACCCGCCGAAAGTCATCCACGCAAAGGCGTCATCAAGGTATCGTGGGGAATCCCAATGACGTCTCTATGGTTGAATAATCAGGCTGTCCGCCCAATACGAGCAACGTGCGTCAAACCTGGCCAACACACAAAATTATATATGTGTGTGTGTGTAATACAAAGTCCCAAAATTTTTAAATTAAAAAAAACTGATAGGAAGCAATGTCTTGCAGGGTGACTTTAAGCATGTGTCAATAGGTAGAACTGCTGTAGCTAAATTTTCAGTTAAATTATTACAAGTTTAGTATTTAAAAAAAACATGCTAGGCTACTGGGCTTTACTACAGGTACTTGCGAATGACGGCTAGTGTATGCTTGCAGGTCACTTCCGGCAGGAGCGACCGCCACACATCCGGCCAGAGATGATGCACCCGGCACTGAGAGAACGTGGCCGGGCTATCCCACAGGCTCACATTGTGCCACGTGTCACCGAGAAGGAAGGAAAGGTTAGTGATAGTACAGCCTGCAGCCATCTTCTCTCGTAGTGCATGCAGTAGACTAATGGACCTGTGCGCCATTAGATTTTGTATTCTTGGTTTTATGTGGATAGAGTTGTTATTTTTAGCTTGCTAGCTGTAAAAGTTGTCAGTTTAGGAAAATAGAATTCTGAAACCATCACATGAAATTATTATATGTTGTATCCCACAGTGATTCAGTTTTATAGAATACTGGATGCAAATTTGCTGGGTATTCAACATTTTACTTTCCGTTAAAGCAAAACATAATTTGTTCAGTAATTTAGTACATTATTGCTGAATTTGTAAAATAATAATGTGCATGTTTTAAAATGGTAGGCCTAAATTATAAATTTTTCTTGAATTTGTGGTTACGACACATTGTAGTTTCATTGACAGTATTTGAAAATTTTTGCATGCAGGACTCGCTGAAGTGGTGGGATAGTTGTCAGAAGCAGCTTGGAGAGGTGTGTATCTGTAATTTCCTATGTCCGAAGTGTGGACACAAAGTCGCCCATGGTTTACAATGCCTCTCCTAGTGCTTGTTCTTTGCTCAACTAAGTCACTGTCGTCAACTTTGTTTGTAAATTTCTGTAGTTTGTTTTTCGACTCTTACTCATCATCTTCAGACACCATTCTCTGACGTGTAAATTGCATCTGCATGATGAGACAAAGAAAAAGTGGTGCTAATTAAGGGTTCTTGAAAAGGATGTGAGGGGTAATATGGATATGAAACTTCTCCTTTCATGAAAATATAATTCTTTGCCTCCTGCTGCCAGATTATTCTTTTCTCATATGTCTAGCAGTAAATACTATATTTTCTTTAACCGACATCTATTGCTTTCATGTTTTATGTCACGTTCTTAAGTCAATCAGTTTTTTCTTTGGTGACTGCTACTTAGCATCGCTTGTGCTTGCATGAGTGAAAACTTCTTCACAGTAATGAGATAACTGGAACTGCCTTTTGTGCAACAGTCGGTAATTAGTGGTGATGCCATGCCATCTGTGATGTTGTAAATATCTGTGTGTGTTTGTACACGTGCTCGACCAAACCTTCAGAATTTATCTCACAATAGGCTACGAGATGGAAATCTGTATTTTAAAGTGTTGGTTTTTCTTTGTAAACCTTAATGTACGAGGAGCTACATATATTTTTTTTCACCCCAGAGTCCTTAGTGTTAATTAGACAGTTTATGTCGTGTTATTTATGGTTTGTTAATACTTATCCTATCATTGTGGTTCATTTATTTATTTATTATATTAGTTATTATTTTTCTTTCCGCCTAATTGTCTTAACAGTATCAGTAATACACACTTCCGCACACCAATTTATAATTTTTACATTGACAACTCTTTCTGCTTTTTTTACATGCCTTGCATCATATTAAAATTAATTGATTACTTTTTATGTAGCATATATATGTGTGTGTGTCTATATATATATATATAGTGTGTGTGTGAGAGAGAGAGAGAGTAACAGTAATGGTGTTGATATTCTTAATACCAAAAGAAATGTTAAGCATCTAGTAAACTCAATAATCAACTTAAGGTTATTATTTTTTTACACTACAGTACCATCTGCTGTGCATGAGACTATGCAAGGCGTGGAAAGTTCCTTTAAATTAACAAGTTCAAGTTCATATGTGTAAAATAGGAATAAGTTCCAATTCAAGTTCCTTTAAAAAATAAAGAAACTAGTTCCATTGAAAGGAACTCGCAAGTTCCTAAGAAGTTCTTTTCATATTTCGCAACTGCTTTTACTTAATCATACAAACTATGACATATAGTTTAGGATCAAAGTGGGGCTAGTTCTGTACATAAAATAAATATTATGCTGTATTTGATTTCTCTGCACATAAATTATAAAGGTATTTACTTGAATATCAGTTGTAAAATTCATCTTCTTTTTACCAATATATAAAATTGTTTGATTAATGCATTATTTGGCATTGCAAAAAATCACTACAAAAATTTTGCACAAATCAAAAGATACATACAGATCAGCTGAAACTAGTAAGGAAACAGTTTTAGTGATGAAATGGAAGGAAGATATTCTAAATAAGTTCAATGTTAACCTATGTTCTTGTCGCATCAGAGGTGTAAACATCCGTTGACATTTATTCCCCAAATATAAAATGTTTTCTATTTAATCTCTCTGCAAGATAAAATTCTAGCTCATAATTTTGTTATTTAGTTTCTCTAAATTCTCTCAATATTCTAAATCACGACAAGAGTTGTAGATTTCATTAAACCATGTTCAACATTTATTTCCATGTCCTTATTTCGTCACAAGTGATTTTTAAATGCATTATTTTATGTCTTTTTTTACTGGACAAAATTATATGCATATTTTATATACCTAATAAGCTTATGGATATGTAAACCGTCTTAATTTTTTTCACTAAATTATTTCACATAACAAAATTTTTGGCTAGTAATTTGTGTTGATGAATTGCATTCAGTATCTGGTGCAGGCAGATTACTTTGCATGAGACGAGTTATTGAAGGCCACCGTTAGCGTGAAACAGAATTTGGAAAATAAGTTGGAACACAGTTCAATAAAAGAAAAACTTCAGGCATTAACATGTACTGCAGCTAAAATTAGATGATATATTCCTTGCAGCACTTAAAGTTTTAACAAGTGGCTTGCACAAATCACAACTGACGATAATATTGTTACACTTATCAGCAACAAACATAAAATATCTTTCATATCCGAGGCCGAGCCAACATAAACAAAACAATCCCAGTGCTGTTATTTTTACAGACAAGACACAGTGGAATGACAGATACTGTACATCACAGATACAGTCGACAACAGCAAGGAATTGTCGCCAACCTACTAACTAAATATTCACTTAATTTTTTTCATTTGTTGTGCAAAATCATAATTTAGTTTGAATAATGACAAACATAGCAAGTAAACTTATCTTAAAAATATTTTATTTAAGCGAAGAAATGTAAGAATTCAAAAATAATTTTCAAATTCCTAAAATAAAAGAACTGAGTTCTTAACTTCGTCCACATGTCAAGAAAAGAACTTGTTCTTTATGCGTTCATTGGAACTCATTCTTTTTTAGCACTAAGCCTATTGTAACTCTTACATAAACATTTGATTGGTGGAGAATACAAAATTAAATGAAGATGAAAATTTTCAGGTACCTACATAAAAAAATGTATGGGTACCATTCAAAAATTTTTGTGTTCTCCTTAACTGACAGATTGATAAATAAAAAAATGGTATGATTGGGTTTAAACTACAGTGGCTAAAGAACTTTAAACTTCTATCTTATTGAGAAAATGATCAAAGGGTCATTTGGTAAAATCAAAATTCAACAGTTAGAAGAAGATGGAGTTTCAAAAATATTGTATTTTTTTTAACTTTCATGTAGATGGACTGTAATCCACTACAAGCAGAATTACTAATGACAATGATAGCAACATGAATGAAGGAAACTTAGTGCTGTCATAAATTATATAGCTACTGGGGACCGTTACTTGAACTCAGTGTTAGGTGGCAGTAGCACATGTGCAGGAGAGAGTAGTAAATACCTAACTGAGAGTGCTGGTAGTGTCAATCAGATTATTTTTAATAAACTGGTTTCTAAAATCTGTAATGCTAAATGTTTCTCAGTTGTTGTGGCATACCAAACCAGCAGATATATCAAGCACACTGCTAATTGCTATTAGTGTGAGCTATGCCTATAATCAGTAGTCAGTGAAATAAAAGAAGACTTAATGCAGATTTTCAAAATTTACTCTTTAAAGGAATATAACTTGACTTAATAATTCTATATGGTCTTATTCAATGTGATGTGGACTGTGAACTTATAACTATCTAAGGATATGTTTGAGCAGGTATAGGCGGTTCACGATAAAAATAACACAGTGATGATCAGGTTACTTTTTGCCCTTTTATCCAAAAATGTGTTTTTCTACCATGTCTTAATATAATTGTAGAACCTGAAGTTCAGCAATAACTAAAGTGTATGGATTATACCATACTCATATAATTTAACATCTGAGACAACGATAACAATTTTTTTTTAAATCTAGACTGGACAGTCATCAGAAGTGCTGGTTTTATGGAGATAACCTTAAAACATGCCAGGAAAGTATAATAGTGTACAATCTTATCATCGAGAAAATGTACACGTAAGCTATTTATGTGCACAGTGTTGCACATTCTCGTACGCAAATTAAGTGACGTTCAAGCTATGAGGAACTGCTGAAAATATGTACAATTTATTTTTAATACTCCCAAATGAAAGTCCGTACTATTAAAGGTAATTGCATACAGTGATGCCTTTTCAAATGCATAATACCTATAGTAATTATACTATAAGGCGGATAGCCAAATACAATGTACAAAGTTGTTAGAATTTGTGCTGGATAATTTAGGAGAGATTTGCAAATGAAATGACACATTATCAACAGATGCAAGAATTTAATTAATGCAATGGACTTCAAAATTTTTATATTATTATTAGTAATTATATGAACTTTTTGGGGGCAATCCCAAAAAGAATCTTTGGACTGGATACTCTGTTATTATAGCCGAATGTCCAGTCATAGAACTTAGACTAAGTGTTCGTGACTTTATGCAGTCTGTGGCAAAATTTCTGGAAGGTGAGTCTGTAGGGGGAGAGAGGAATTGACTTATACTGTCCTTACAAGTACTTCAGAAGATTATACACTGGTTTTTTTTTTCCGAAATATTTTTTATATTAACTTCCAATGATACAACGGTTCTAAGTGTTCTATTTTGTTCTTCGTGTGTTTCATTCTTTAATTTGGTGATTTTGTTTCTAAGTCGATGTTATCTATAATGAGGAAGAAATTAAACCAGTGTATAGTGTGAGAAGTACTTCATTTTGGCTAATCGACATACTCCAATGTTAAATGGAAGAATGTGCAAAGTAGATGCAGTCAGGCGTCTTTCCAGGTACCCCCAGACATTTTCTGGTATGATAATTCTTGTTGACAGTTGAAAATTGACAAAACTGTGAAAACTTTTTATACCAGTATAAATTTGTGCTGTAATAAAAATAACTGTGTGTGCTATAACAAAAAAATTTTCTTGAAGTTGAGAAATTTCCAGGTGGAGCTTCATATCCACACATATTTTCTTTTGAACATACTTCAGTCATTCAGAATTATTTGCTGGATAGTGAAAAGTTATTCTTATCATTGAATGAAGTACTAAAATTTTTCCACCAGTGAGAAGTATAGAATTTGTGGTTTTAGTTCTTGTTTATTAATATACAGAACCACAATTGGTGAAAGCTGTAGGATCTGTAAGTAATTATGTGTGCAGGCGATAGCTTGGTGACAAGATAGTTGCGAGCAGTGGCCACTGGCCGGGTGCGGAGTGTCATAAACATGGGAGCAGCCTGGTTGGCAGATGGCCCAGGCCAGTGGCGTGCTATTATTGGAGTGACTTTGCTGTCTCTTTCCTGCTGGCTACCAGCCACACTGCGTGACCAGCAGGAACAACTCCGACCTTGTGCTAGTCTCCCCTCCCCTTGTGTGTCAGTAATGAGGGGTGGAAGAAGAGGGCACCTGGAATGAGCGTGTGCCAGCCTACAATGCACCTAGCAGGGTTGTTGGGGAGGGGGGCACCATCACACACTGAGTATTTTTTTATGCTAACTTCAACTGTACTACACAAAAATGCAGCAAATTGCTCAATTTGGAAGTTTTCAATGTGTAAAACGGTTACTATGTGTGAAACGCAAGATACTGAATCATTTGTTGGGTGTTGGTGAGGATTGATCCATGTATTTATAGCCATTGACTTGTTCTTTGTGAAAGAAATAGTAGATCTGAGTACTTATAATTTCTGATTTTTACATGACCGTTTTTTACTTTGTTAGACTTGCGAGGTCAGTTTGTCAAGGTTGGATTGTATCAAAGTGTTTTGTGATTGAAGTACAAATATAATTTTATACAATAAATTTTCTGTTTCTTGTACCCCAAAAAATGTGTTGGAAAATTCTTTTATATGTAGGCCTATAACATTATATAAAATATTATTGTTTATAACTTTTTTTTTATTATAAGTGTTTGGACTTTGGAATTTATGTTATTGGTTTGTTTGTTTTTAAAGGTCTACACTGGACTTATTCACATAACTAAACTGTAGTGAGTGAGAGGAACAGTTCTGTAAGTCAGTGCGAGACCTGTCCTCCTGGTGCAGTATTATTGACTAGAATGCACTTATTACAGCTGTTGCCAGTGGCTGGTCTCCGACCTCCTATGGGCGGGGCTGGTCATGTTGTCCCACCCCCCAAAGGAACAGGCACAATGGGTATCATCATGCCTATCTACACGGTTGGCATTGTCGTCTTCTTCATGTATACCATCATGAAGGTGAGGCATCTACCAGTGATGAAGTTGGGGTATTATGAAGTGACTGGTAACTATTTGTACAAAGATCATATTTATATATGCATAACTTTACTAAGGGGTCAAAATAGGGTGCTTTGGGAACTATGACAAATTTTTCAGAAACAGTGGCTTCTTGTAGTAGCAGGGCTCAAATGTGTTAATAAAAGTAAAGTTTTAAAAGTTGAACAGTATTTTATATGAATAGCAAAAGGTCAATTAATTTTTCTGGCACGTAAATGCTTAAGCTCATGATACTCCTGTTTTATTAATCTGTGGCAGTCTCGCTCATTCCGTATTCAACATTTTTGTAAGTCTTTGTTGCACATTTTTCCTTTTTCTAAATTTAATAAATCACACGTGCAGCAGATTTATTATGAGATTATACTTTGCATGTGGTTGCAAAATTTTTAGGAACACATTATTTACTGCAGCATTAGTTCTCCAATATGACAAAAAAAAAAGCTTTTTATTGGCCCTTTGTCTTAACACTTCACTTTTAACAATAACCTGTATGTATTGATATGCCAACATAGCAGAAAAGACAATGTAATAACTGGCTGTTTTTTCTTCTTTCTTTCTTTCTTTCTTTCATCAGAAGTTTATTTCAAAGCACTAGTTATCATAAACCACTTATGTATATTGTTTCCATGTCTGAGAAAATTTTTTGGAAGCAGACAAAAATGTTAGCGTTTTCTGTATTGAAAAGTTCTTGTCATTTTATGCACACTTCTCAGTGAAAATAAAATGTATGAAGATAAAAGACCTAGAATTTTCACATACTTATTCACCAAAATGAGCATGTTGTGGAAATACACAGAATTTCAGCAATAAAAAATTTGGTTTTGCATCTGAGAAAATAACGTCTTTGACTTGTTGAAGTGATAGTAACAGTTCCCAACAGGAAACAACACATACACAGCTGTAATGGACCTGCAATTGTAAGGGAGGAGTGCCTAGTAAGCTCGGTGGGACCCAAGCCTTAGACAACTGAATTCTGGCTGGCGAGAGGCACCTTATATACCTGTCCGAGGAGATGGAAGTCCCGTTAGGTATGTGGTTCAAAATGGCAGCTCGAGCTGTCTACTTTCCCAAGATGACCAATTCAACATACTGAAATAGCTCCTCCTCATAAGCAAAATACCCTTATTTACATAAACTAAAGTGTTGCCGTAAAAACTTCATACTTGCAAAAATCAAAATGTCAAATGACAGTATTTAAACAATTCCTGATAGTTAATACAAGATTTACGTTAACATTTCCCCTGTTTATTTTAAAGAAAGTTCATCAAGTCCTTCGTAAGTTCATTTTTACACAATACGGTATTATTTTAGCATGAATTCTCAATATAAAATTATTAGGTGAACAAATAACAAATAGCGGCAACACGTGTTCTTCGATAGGCCTAACCAACAATTATTTACATCAACACATGTATTCTAGAAGGGAGGCGAACTTTAAGGGTTATATTTGTACATATGTGACACTGTGGTGTCAACGTTATTTCCCATTAATCATGTAGATACTCTAAAGCACTTGACACAGCAAATATCACAAAAATTCTGATAAAAAAAAACTGAAAAGCAATTGGACTTTTACAAATATATTAAATTGTTTTCCTCTTACGTAACCAACATAAACTTCCAAGTTAAAATACAAGATAAAACATCCACTATATTTCCTGTTCCAGAGCCCACAAGGCTGTTCTCTGACCACCCTATTATTGATAATATTCAGCGATTACATAGCACAGGTAATCAACCACTCTTAAAAAATTCTAGTTTCATAGTACCTAAAAATTACTGTCAACATTACGTTATCAACAGACTGTAAACTTAAAGATTACATAATTCTATAGACTTCTGATATGTTCACAAGAAAATGAAGTTGAACATTAAATAAAACACCCACATTATCATTTTCACCAGAATAACAATCCTAATGAACTGTAACTACAAATATAATTATTTGACTGGAAAAATGTGAATATGTTTAGAGCCCTTGGCACTCTCCTTGACCAAAAATTACATTTTTACCATCATGTTGAATACTTAAGAATATCAGCATCCTGAGTACTGTGTTAGGATTAATCTATTAATTTCAGGGTTGCTACAGGTCTGGAAAACAGGGAAAACGTGGAAAAGTCAGGGAATTTCAAAGTGGTCAGGGAAAACCTGGAAAAGTCAGGGAAATTGCTTGCGGTGACTGGAAATTCAAAATTGTAGAACAAACTTTAGGCTTAGCAATAAGAGTTTGCAAGCTTTTGCAGTTATAGTCTAGTTGACTAGCTTGACTTCTGGGCTGGAGTCGCATCTCCATGGCTGCAGGCTTTGCGATTGACTTTTGGACAATTGCACACCCATTCACTGTATGAAAATGAAATCTTAGCAATTCATTTTAATTATAGTTCCAGTTAATTTAACGTATTACAGTTCTCTGGATTGTGGTAACTGAGTGTGTCGAACACGAATAACTGTCTGTATTGGTACATTTATAAAAAGTTTTTTAAACAGTCATGCAAATTTAATTTATTTGAACATTTTAAATTAAATTATCGTGATTTTTATTCCACAAAAAGACTGAAAATTCATAATTTTTGTCAGGAAAACCAGGAAAAGTCAAGTCAGGGAAATTTGATCTATAAATTCTGTAGCAACCCTGAATTTGTTACCTACGCTGCTAATAACTCTGATTTCAATCACCATATACGTATCATTAGTTCACCCTAAGTTTGAATCCGGCAACACCATTTGGAATAACCAAACCTCTGCAAGTTCCATTTCATTAGAAAAAATAAGAAGTTGCTAGTATTAAATAAAATATTAGTTTATTCCTTGCTATCTTCTAACATGGTGGACATACAATAATAAAGGCTAGTCGAATCAAAATTGGATAATAAAGTGTATCAATACTAAGTTTGCTTTCTATCAGTCCTGTAGTTTATGATTTCATGTCGTAGAATCTTAGAAAATGGTAGGTAATTACATTATATTACATTACACAACATAAACTAACAACTTTGTAGTTGTGTGTTGTACTTATTACTAAATGTGTACAGAGTCTGAAGAAACTTTGTAAAACAGTCTTCAGATATTTCACGGACCAAAAAAAATGTTTGTTTGGTGTGCAGTGTAAATATGAGGTACCTGTGTGGGATATTTGGGTTGTCGTGTTGGTCAGCGTAGTCTGTGACCTGTTTAGTGGACCTGTGTGTCAGTGTTAAAAAGTACATCATGGCAACCAGGTGCGTTGCTTGAGGCTGCACAATAGAACACTCAACATTCACAGTAGATAAGTTCCTCCACAGGACATTTTGGTCCTCCGGTAGGCCGGATCAGTGCAGAGACGTATTACTAGGTAGTACGGATGGCAACTGGTCCGGATATCATATCAGTGAAGGGGCATTAGGCCTAGTGGAATTTCCAGAAAAACCACGGCAAAAGTGAACTGTTGTGTTATTGTGTGTGGTGGGCCAGGGCCACTGATTATTGTAACGGTATAGGCAACACCACAGACTTGGACAAGAGGGTAAGGACAGAGCGGTTACATGAACAGGTCAATGCAATTGTTTACTGTACGGGTCGAGACAACTTTTTTTTGCATCCTTAGTAAACGGTTTTCACGCGTGCGGATTAGTAAGTTGTTCATGCGCGGAGCGGACTTGGGTGCAACTGGCGACGTGATTTCTGGCCGCGTTTAGGAGACGCGCGGTAAATAGATCAAGACCAAAATGGCATTACCGGTCATACGGTCGGCGCAGCTCAGGCTCGCGCTGGCAGAAAATAGGTTACAGCGGGCGGCGACGCTCGCAGACAAAG
This sequence comes from Medauroidea extradentata, assembly GCA_003012365.1. Lineage (NCBI taxonomy): Eukaryota > Metazoa > Arthropoda > Insecta > Phasmatodea > Phasmatidae > Medauroidea > Medauroidea extradentata. The sequence goes on from PNEQ01108021.1 coordinate 22,843, forward strand.
CTCGTACAGATGAGTCACAACATCGGCTGTTTCAAGCCACTTGAAGGGATTTAGAGCAAATCTATTCAAGCTTTTAAGAAGACTATCTTCTACTGGCCTCCAAAGCGGCAACTCAAGACATCCCTGTATTTGACAAAGCTGCCCACAACATAATGCTGGATGCCTTCGATGATGTAGGTCGTGGGGGCAACAGGGCCTGGCAACCTCATTAACAAGCACAGCGTCTGCCTCGGTTGTACTGTTGGCAACTGCAAATATCGAAGTTAAGAGACTCATTGGGTAACCGTCAGACATGTCGGACATTATTGGACTCTGGTATCCATGCCAGCTTTATTACCAGCAGCTGTCTCCAACGGCTGGGAGTAACCTGTCATAGATGCTCGTGGTCAGTGCAAGGCCTTACAGGTGTTTCGGTGGTTCACAAGAAGGGTACGGCAACTTCTCGTATCCAGCCGATCAAAAACTCAGCACAGCTATTTACCATTAAAACATTAGTGCTGAACAAGATCAGTGAAATGCTACCTACAACAAATTTGTGTACCACCAAGTGGAAATGCTTATTAAATCTCAAGTTGGCGGATCATCAGTTTGAAACTTCACGGGATATTGACTTACTATTAGGAACGAAACTATTCCCATTGGTGCTAACCAGTGGATGGTTAGATGGTGACCCAGGAGCAACAGTTGCGTTGTACTCATTTTTTGGATGGTTAGTGATGGGGAAGGTCAACTCAATCAAAGCACCTGTCACTTCTCTGGCAAGTACATGTTGCCATACATCTGGGATGTCATTGGAAGACAGTTTGAAGATGTTCTGGTAGACTAGTTGGAGGAAGTGCCAAAGACAGCAGTGGTCACACCTGAGGATGCGCAGTGTGAATCTCTTTTTCAGCAAATGCACAGACGACAACCCAATGGATGGTATGTCATATGGCTTCCATTCAAATCCACAGACCCCGAGTTACGACAGTCACAGTCACATGCCATGTGAAGACTGCGTCACTGGAGCAGCGACTGATGCAAAATCCACAAGCTAAGTGTTTGCATAAGGACTTCATGATGGATTATCTCATCTCAGGCCACATGCAAGAAATATCAGATGCAGAAGCTAATAGTACTTCTGCACATTATATTCCCCACCATTATGTCTTGAAGTTAAATAGCACCACTACGAAGCTGAGAGTAGCGTTCAACATCTCCGCCAAGACATAATGGGTAATTCCCTGAACAACGTGTTGTTGGTAGGACAAAAACTGCAGCAAGATATCAGACTCTTAGTTTCCGGCTTCACCCCGTAGTGTTTATAACAGATATCCAGCAGATACATTAGCAAATTTTGGTCGATCCACGTCATCATGACTACCTCCACATCCTGTGGTGCTTTGACCCAGCAAACAACATTAAGGAATATCAGTTGAAGTCTGTCACTTACGGAATTGCAGCCTCTCCTTTTCTGGTGCTTCGTACCCTTCAACAGCTGTCTGAAGATGAGAGGATCAGTTTTCCCCATGCTGTTAAAAGTGTTACTACTGATATATACGTGGCTGATATTGTGACTGATGCAAACTCGGTGCCAGAAGCCTGGCCCTGCAGCAGGAGTTAGTTGGTATGTTACGAGCCGGTGGCTTCTGGCTGAGAAAGTTTTGCTAGCAGTAGTCAGGAGTTCTTGGCTACGTTACAGCAGTCGCAGCTAGACCCTCCCATCAAACATTTGTTTAACGATGCTGACAACAACATGCCACTGAAGGTGCTGAGTCTACACTGGGTCCCAAATAGAGATGTCTTCTCCTACGAGGTAAACCTAACAGGCAGACCTTTGACGAAAAGGGGGTTCTATCAGATTTAGCGCACATCTTCGATCCGCTGGGTTGGTTGTCACCCCTGGGTTGTTAGCCAAGCATCTCATACAACAGCTGTAGGAGGCGTCGGTTAGGATGAAGAACTACCAAATGCTATAAAGAAAACTTTGATGCAGTGGAGGTAAGAATTCTTCTGTGTCGCACAGGTAAACATTCCTCGAGGGCCCCTACTTAATTCACCGGCTGGCAGAGTGGAGCTGCATGGCTTTACGGACAGTTGGGAGAAAGGATACGCTGCTGTGGTATACCTTAGTGTGATCCCTTTGGCTGGCCCAGCGATAGTGCACCTTATGATGGCCTGGACAAAGGTAGCTCCCACTAAAAAGGTCACACTTCCCCGCCTAGAGCTATGTGGGACACTGTTGCTGGTGAAAACCATTCGCTACATACTGACAGTGTTCTGCTCCAAGTTGGTCGTTAATTATGTGTATGCTTGGACTGACTCGGCGGTGGCATTAGCATGGATCAGGTCATCGTCTCATCATTGGAAGACATTTGTAGCCAACCGAGTGGGGGAGATTCGGGCCACTTTTGGCTGTGTTAAGACATTCCTTTAGTGTATTTGAAATTCTTTAGTTTTTACTGCTTGTACATATGCCCTACTTCTTGACAGGGTGTATACCACAATCTGTGTTTTCCCTAGAACATGTTCAATTTGCAGGTTATATTCCTGCAAGGCTAAAACTCACCGAGTTGTTCTACCACATAGAAGCTTACATGTGTGTATGTGACATAAGGCCTTGTGGTCTGTTCGTAAGTATGTTTTCTATCCTGTAGATGTATGCTATAAATTTGGTACAAGCAAACACTATACTTAACAATACTGTGTATCTAATTTCTGTAGAACTTAAAGCTCTACTTGCAAAACTTATTGGAATTTGTTCCCCCAAGTCATTTATTTGAAACAACATTGCTCCTACTGCTTCGTCTAAAGCGTCACATGCTATGTAAAATCTGGCCTCAAGGTTTAGGATGATGTACCAAACTTAATTTTCCTAGTTCCTGACCATCTCTTCCTGTTTCTTACTCCATTCTCAATTTTTTCCTTTTTGCATTTATTTCCTCAGTGGCACACAAATACCTACTGCTAAAGTTTTTTATGTATTTCCTAAAGTAGTTAAAAAATCCCATGAATCGTTCTGTTTGCGGTTCTCTGGACAAGGATATTCATTGATTGCTGAAATTTTTTTGGGATCTACCCTAATTTCCTGGCCATTAACCAAGTTAACTATAAACCCTATTTCCTCTTTTTAAGGAGTTCAGATTTTTTTAAACTTGCTGCCATTCCTCCTCCTTGCAATTTCTTACATACTATCTGTAAAATAAATATGTGTTCTTCGAAGGTTTTAGTAGCGATCAAAATATCGTCAACATAGATAGTAACCATTTCTAATACCGTACTTTCGGTCCTAACAACTCTTCAAGACCACGAATGAAATTACTGACTGATATATTTAGGCTGAAAGGTAATCTCTTTAAGCAATTAGTTTTCCCTTGATCAGTAAATGCGGTGACAGATCTTGATTGGGTTGCAAGTGGGATTTTTCAGTATGAAGCAACTAGATAAATTTTTGAGAATTACGAACAGCCTTCAAACTTTTATAATAACTCGTCCATTGGTTTTGGGCAATCTCTACCAGGTACTATTACCTTATTGACTCTGCGAGCAAGAAGATATATTCTTACCCCCCCCCCTTCTCCCGTCCATCCTTTTTTCTTTAACACTATTATAACTGGATTTAGGTACTCCGAGCTTCGTCTTTCAATAATGTAATTTTCCTCACTTAAAATACTTTGATCTCCTGTTTTTCTTGAATCTTTCCTGCTTCTATTCTTATTTCATCCATGTCTCCTTGTGAACAATAGTTTTGAGCAATAACATTACAGGACACATCAAGTTGTTCTAATCCCTTATCTCCAGTCACCATTTACAAATAACAAGAAACCGTAAAATTAAGTTTATTCTGAATGAAATTTTTGTTCCCTTTGTTTCAACACAATTTCTGGAATAATTAACTACGGCTTCATGCTCACTTACTTAGCCAATCAGTCCCCAAAACAACATTTACATTCAACCCTTGCATGATTAAAAATGTAACCCACATATTTTGCTCTGCAATTTTAACTTCCGTAATAATCTGCTTTTTAACCTTCTTGTTTCTTACTCCAGTGGCCCCTTTGATTGTAACATTCGACACAGGCAAAACTGCCATTACCTTAGCATTATCCTTACATAAATGATTAAGAAATTCTCCAGACATAGCAGTTATTTTACTTCTCGAGTCCACTAACATATTCATTTCAATTTTCAAACTTGGAACGTATCTCTTAATGTAGGGACAAATACCCATTTCCCTTGAACAATTCTGCTGCTTGTATTATTTTCTTCCAACAGTATTTCAGCTTTACTTACTATCTCATCATTATTGTCTTTATTGTAGTTATTTCTATTCCCCAACTGTTCTAACACCGAGGTATCTGAGAGTCAACCCCCCCCCCCCCTTATTAATTTAAATTTTGATTCCATTCCCTATGCCGTTCTTCATTATTTTGCTGTCGTGAATCTCTAGATTTCCTACTTCCCTGTCCCATTTCAATCCTGCCTTTCATTTCTGACCTCCCTCTGACTATTTCCTGGTCTGACCCTATCTTGTGCTACTCTAATCCTGTTCCTTTGTTCACTTTCTCTACCCCTCGTCCTTTCTCCCTTTAATTTCTTCGATCTATGAATTATGGTAATGTAATGATGTCATCAACAGTCTTTGGTTTACTACCCAAAATACAATTTTGTACTTACCAATTGAAATGGTGTGTTATATGAGAGACAAATTTTTCCTTCGTGATTTTATTATCTAGGTATTGTGACTGCAAATATAACTTCTGAACATAGCTTACCATCATTCCATTCCATGTCCTATACTTCCCTGCAAACAGATATTGCAAAAAGTCATCTTGCACATGAACACCCCAATACTTCATAAAAAAAGGCATTCTTTGCCTCTGAAAATTTCGCCCACCAAGTTTCTTTTCATCCTGCCCATTCTGCTGCTTCACCTCCCAATCTACTGGTGAACAGTTGCACCTATTGGCCCTCGATTATCTCAAAAAAAAAAAAAAACTTTGCATTCCATTCTCCCTGAAAGGTACTGTATATCCTTGTTTTATCAAAGTTTTCCTTCCAATTTTTTTTTGCAGCTTGTACCTCCCCCCTAATGTTCTTTAAACTTTGCCCAATAGTAGGATCATCCTGAAATATCTATTCAATTTTGTTCTCCAAATTGTCTGCTCCTTTCTGCATTGCCTACCCATGAGTTGTATATCCCTCTCATGCTCGTTGGCCTTTACCCACATGTTTTGTGTTTTCCCTGTATTTTTTGAAACAATACTTCCCTGAATTTCTACAGCTTCCTGTAAGGTCTGATGTTTTAGTTGCATTAGTTCATTGTGTGGTGCAACAATTATTGATTTTGTTCAACCTTATCCACCTTATCTTCACCTGATTTTATTTCTTGCAAACCTGCTAAGAGTTTTGACTCGTTTCATTCGCTTGATTTTCAAAATCGTCAATACTTTTACCAGCTCATCTATTTTTTACCCCTGCTCTGAAATTTGCCCTGCAATTTCTGTTCGTAATGGAGCATTCTGGTCTGTCATTAGTTCAGTAATTTTATTTTCAAAAGTTTCAATTTTATTAAATGAGTATTCTGGATCAACCTCGTTTTCAAAACCTACAAAATCTACCAGATTTTCATCGTCACTCATTGTTTACGTTATTTCAATTTGAATTGCTCTTGGCCTACTTCTTTTAGTTTTAAATTTACTGCAACATGTCCTACAGTGAGTTACATTTAACAAAATTACTTTCATGTACGACATATACTCTTGACAAAACATAATTTTCCAATATTAATAATCTTTAAGTCACACAAAATGGTGATAACATTATCACAAATTGTTAACATCAAAAATTTTTTTTTCGATAGTACCAACTGAAAATGCCCAAACTAATTTGTAACCCTGTCAACATACAATTCTCTGACGTCCAAAAAAATTATTATGAAACTTGTTTTACACACTGTTTATATTTTCCCATTTTACTTGTTTTGTAGGGTTGCTCCCGCAATGTTAGTAGACGTTTCCTTGCGACCTAAACAATAACACACAGAATGTGTGTTATCGTTTTACCTGGTGGACAGCGGAATAGCGATGTAGCATCTTTTCTCTCCATGCCGTTGTTCTTCCTTGAGCTGAAAACAGTCTACGACTGCTCAAGTCCCACGTAGGGCGCCATGTTGTCATGTTGGGGTTATTGTGTTGTTTCACCACATAACTCGGACTTCGCGACTGAAGCCATGTCGTAACATATCCAGCCATGACCTTGCGAGCAGGATCTGTTTCGATGAACTGAACAGTAATCCTTCTATATGTTGTGACTAACTCGGTTTGTTTTTATACGGGACCATTTACGTTACATCATGAAATGAAAGAATTGATATCTCTTTTAGTTTTAATTCCCGATATTACACCATCACAAACAAAAAACACTATTAGTCTTCCAGTTCCAAGTGCATCATCGAGAAAGTCTCGTCTGGAAATAAATAAACAAAAAATGCACGTGGCATACGTTTACGAAGGGGAATGCCGAGGCATTCCGCACCATTGGGCTATGCGTGTGGGCAAAAGAAATTTTTGAGAAGTAAAAATCAAGTCCAAAATTTAAAATGATTTACAATTACAGACATTTGAAGCCATGGTGCTGCCCAAGCGCGGTAAGTTTCTCTCTCTTTAGATACTCGTGTGATTCGGGCCGTAGCCCACTCGCACGACCGTCCCCAGCAATAGTGCGAAGATTTTTCGTGCCTGGCTACAGTCTTTTCGTCTGACCCTGTGACCATTACTGCACATTACTCAGCTAGCCAATAAAAGGCTCGGCCCTTGCTTGTTGCCTAATAAGGCGTACAAGTCTTACGCCCCCCTCCCCACCAATTCACATACACTACCACACAACTACAGTGTCAGCCAATGGTATATGTTTACAATTTTTTTTAAGTATTGAAAGTGGTACAACTATGGTGATAACACTGATATTTAGTTTGTTCTAATTTTTAAGGTAGGCTAGTCCAGACAGGTTAGCATGTACCAAGTTTGATGAAATTCTAAAATATGGTTTCGTAGACAATTAGTGTAATAGAAATATATGTTAAAGTGGCTGCCAGTTTGAAAATATGAACACAGCATAAATGAAATACACTCAAGTCAAGTGGTTACTAAGTTTTATTTGTGCACCTAGTTTAATGAAATTTGGTCCACTGGCACAAATGTTATTTGTGGGGGGACAGATAAACATATAGACACTTTTTTTCTTTACAAAACCGTACTGAATACTTTATTATATAATTTACTCTACTAGAATTTTAGTATTATTATCCTACAAATTCCTACATCATGAATATGATCAATTAACACAAGAAGTTCACTCACTAAATACAATGATATATCTCTGTAAATAAAAGCGAACAATGACTGACTGACATAACAAACTGCAGCCCAAACCAATAGACCTAGAATTATGAACATTTTTGTGTGGTTTCCCTTTAGTTAGGTCATAGGGGAGCACTAACAAGTGATTTTTTGAAATTTGACCTCTAAGGAGTTGAAAAGAGGTGAAATGTATTTTCGAAGAAACGCTGATAGAGCTCAAACCCAATGGTGTATCATCGTGATTTTTACTTCAATTGGACACACATAAAATGCACATTAGCCAATTTCATGATTTTTCGAATTTCAACATTAAAGAGGGTGAAAAGATCTTGAACAGAAACGATTAATTATTGATATCTATCGAATCCTTAGGAATAAAGAGTAATTTTTCACTTCAAAATGATGCTTATGTAAGTACCCAAAAAGTAATTTCAGGATTTTTTTAAATTCGACCCCCAAGCACTAAAAACTAGGGAAATATATTTTTATATGATTCGTCTGTATAGCTGGAACACAATTGGCTAGCGTCGCAATGTTTACTTTATTTTAATACGTGTACAAATTATTAAGACATAACTTCGAGACGTTTCAAGATTTTTTAATTAAGGGGGTGAAAATATGTGAAAAGTGTTTTAGATTACTCCTCCATATCTTTTAAACCAATCAAGAAATCGTAGTGCTCTTTGTTTTAGATTATGCTTATGTAAATATCCAAAATAACATTTGAATGTATTTTCCGAGTACTGCCTCAAAGAGGTATAAAAGGGTGATGTATTTTCAATTCACATCTTCATCACTTCTTGGAACAGGTTCGCTTCGAAATTCCGCCCTTGGTCCGAGTGAAGTTCCAATGGCACCCCAAACCTTGAGAACACATGTTCGACCAGTGCATCAGCCACTGTACTGGCCTCTTGATTCGGTATGGGAAGAACCTCTGGCCATTTGGTGAAGTAGTCCTGCACCACCAACAAGTACCGATTGTTTC
>PNEQ01108022.1:0-14839 GCA_003012365.1 Medauroidea extradentata
CACAAAGGTTGGTTCAACTGTTACTGTCCATAGCTGCACAAAGGTTGGTTCAACTGTTACTGTCCATAGCTGCACAAAGGTTGGTTCAACTGTTACTGACCATAGCTGCACAAAGGTTGGTTCAACTGTTACTGACCATAGCTGCACAAAGGTTGGTTCAACTGTTACTGACCATAGCTGCACAAAGGTTGGTTCAACTGTTATTGTCCATAGCTGCACAAAGGTTGGCAGCGCCTGTACTTTTATCTATGTTTTATTCCCCCCCCCCCTAGCCCATGCGAAAATTCCCTACTCCCTAAATTTTCCTTGTCAGGCGAAACATCCTGATATTTCGTTGTTCTCTGACTTCATTGCACGAGAACACCCTGGAGCTTCCCTTGCCAGTATAGGCAACATGCGAATATGTGCTTCGTTTGAGTTCACGTGCAACGCTCAGTGGTGCCAACCAGACAAACGCGTCCCTTTCGCTGTTTTCTGGGGACATAACGACATATTTTACAATACAACTCAATATCCGAACCATGATGTTTTTATCGAGAAAAGAAAAATGAAGCTGGAAACATAAACTTAAAAAAGTGTATTGGCAACTCAGAGCTCAGTTGAATGGTGTGCGTATGAAGAAAACTCTGCAGGAAGCGACCTGCAGTGAAGAAACACGCAGTGGGAAATGAATGTTTCAAGCGGATGGGCGACGTGCACATACATAGAAGTGTGTTTACGTAGGAAAGTTGTGTCACTTCCTGGGCTGCATAGCGGCGTGCTGAGCTTCTGTAGTTGCAAGGTATAGACGTGTGCAGTGAACATATATCTTCAATATAACGTCGTATAATGATAGTGCCATAGAGTTGAGGCATGGTAGAGAGGACTGCAGTGACTTGCGCCTAGAGTCTAGTGTGAGGCGTGATGTGTGTGTTGGCTCGTCCTTACTGCCTTCACACTTCTATATCTAACACGTGAACTTCGTTCATACAGGCGGTCTCCTTTAATGCGTTCTAGCGTAAATATTTATACTTGTAGAAGACTATGATAGTTTTGTACAACGTAAATGTGACTACAGTTTCCTCCTACAAAACCATTTTAGATCGCACAGTTTTCTCATAACGGTGCATCGAAGTCAAAATTTGCATGTAATACTGCCATGCTAACAACGAAAATCACTTGACTTATTTGAGTGGAGTAATTCACTGCTAATTAACATCCCACGAGGTAGCTAATAAAACATTCAGAAACCCACTACGTAATATTACTGTTTTTAGTACACGGAAAAAAGTTGTGAGTTCAGAAAATGCCAAAATAGTTCAACGGCTTTTTTTTTTTTTTTTTTTTTAATTTTGGTTACATAGTCCAAGGCATGTTTTTTTCCACTGTGAATTACTATTTTACTTATGTAAGTCGATTGGTTTTCACTATTTGCATGGCAGCGTAACATGTAATCTTGACTCCGACATGCCATTATGAGAAAACTATGTTAGTTAAAATTGTTTCGTAAGAGGAAATATAAAATTACTATTTTACCACACTTGAACACTCTTAAGGGTATAATCTGTGCAGTTTAGCCTCATGACATCTACGTGCAAGATACCTGACTGGGTCGCAGTATCTTCATATATCAACCCAGTCACTTCAATATATCGAGTATCATGCTTCTGAAGTGAGATAAGTCTAAGGGCGACACTGGTGCACGCAACATATGCTACATCGACACTATGCGTCAAACACTGGACTAGCGTGCTACTGGTCGTCCAACATTTCTTATTACGGGAGGAAATTAATTCATTGGTAGACAATGTGCAGCTAAGTTGAATGTACTAGCTGGGATCTGAACAATCCCGTTTTCGCACAATTTATAATTCTATCAAGTGTAAGTTCCTGTCGCCTCGTCAATTGGGTCTCGGCGTATTTGACCTGATGAAAGCAACCGGCCCAATTATGAAGTAGCAACTGCATGAATGTCCAATTATGTAGTATTACTGTGTCAGCGACCAACCAGTGATCAGATAATGCCTGCTTCAGTACAAGATATTCTTGAAGACCAGCCTACACATCAATGAACCCGCGAATTTTTCCCGTCTATAATTACTATATATGATGTTTGCATATATGTTATTGTTGTCAGTTCATTCTAGATGGGATTCTATACCAACATGTCAGTTACCAGCAGGCTGTTAGTTGTTTTGTGTCGACACTGCAGCTTCCAAGACACGTGGAAAACAAAGTACGTATCAGGAAACACTCACATACTCCAGTGTAGATAAGTGTGTGCACTTTACGGCACGGTAGTGTGCAAATACTGAATGCGACTATGTTGGAGGTTCTGAAGCTATGTTCATAATATTAGTTGTCCCTTCGTCTGGTAATGTGCACGGCGCCTGCTCGATAACAACATATTAGGCCGTCTTACAAAGACACTAACTACGTACGAAGCAACGAAGCTGGAGAGGCGTATCGCTTGTATGATGTGCTTGTTGGTTGAAGACGACACAGTGTAGTGTACACGCAGATAAGTGCCTGACCTATATTACACGCGTGTAGCAGCTGTGGAGGACAGGATATTGTTGAGTGTGGGAGTGTTGTCTCACGATACTATACACTCCACACTGTGTCTGGGAACCTTTACAAGGAGCAGCCATCTTGCTTCACTGACATCACACCTTCCCTTAGTCTCAGCGAGGTTGTCACTTGACCCGCTCATACAACCACACTCTTTGTCAACTACAAGAGTCTGCTGGAAACACTTAGGGCGGCACAGGTACGCCTCTCATACTTGGCGTACATAATTCCAGGCCAACTTGTCTCACGTGCACATCTGCAGCTCTGCTTTGTAGATATTGTCAGCATGTCTTTGTTCAGACACGCTTCTCATCTCACTGCGCCAATCACAATAACAGTATTGAGACTCCACAGGTGTGCGATATGTGGGTGGAACCCCATCCACTCACTGTCTATGTAGCATAGATGCAGATGTGCACGCAAGACATTCCTAACCTCTAAGGCACTAGTCACTGAACTGATGTGATGTGACTTGCCTCTGAAATATTCTCAAGTAAGTTTAACCCCATTACATCATGACGTAACAAAGAACAAATAGTTTGTTATACTTGGTGATACGGAAGAACGACAGTCATAATACTTGATAATGAACAAAAACCAGATCTGCAGATCTTTAAGAAACGTTATTATCACAAGTAGAAACGAAAATAATTCTGTACCAGTAATATTCAGGTGCGTTTAAAAACACAATGTCATTATTTCAAAAATGTAAGAAATCTGGGTTATTTTATTTGCTGTATTTTGCCAACTATAAGAACACAAAAGTTCTTCACAATAACACATACTATTGTACGTCATATTAATAAGCTTATCCCACTGCAACAGGTCCTCGGAACTTGTGTTTATATTTCACGATATTCTTATCACAGGAACTAGGTAACTTATGTCTTAAGATGGCCCTAGGCTTAACGAAGTAATTGTATGGTTACGATACACATCTATCTATCAAAAAAGGGATTAATAGCAACTGCTTGTTTGTCGGAGATAGCATTAGCTAAGCAAGTACAGCATGGCTTAACTTAAGAGGACGTGGCACATAATTCAAAGCTAAAAGCATTAATCTATAACTATAGGTTTCTTGAAGCAAACGTTTTAAACAAAATTGTTTCCAGTGTTACGAACTTGTGAGGCACAATTTGTGACGCCGGAACCTCGTGCATTTAACTGCGGCGCAAGAGATCACGCGTAACGAATTAGTAATTCTCGATAAATATTTAATCATAAAGTTGGCAAATACCATTATTTAGGATTGCCATTGAGTATTTTATCCATATTGGCTTCGAATAAAGCGTAGAAACCAATTGATGTTTTCAGCGTTTATTTATCTACTACGCATTCTTAAGGTAAATAGCAACATTCAAACAGCGGTTATCATAGAGATTGCCATACCATCATCCCAAACTGAGTTTCATATATTTCTTAGCGAAGTTTATAGTTAGTTTTATTCTCTTATACGTTGACCAAAAATAAAATAACAAGCAGTTTGGTATACTTTATTTTTTGTGCAGACCGCATTTATTTTTTCAGTCGTAAGCAAAAAACGAGTAAACAGACAACAAATGTCACCCTGCCGAAAATTTAATTTACTAACAAAAAATTGCAAATCAGTTTCTAAGCGTTTCTTGCTCATGCTATAACGAATGTCGAAAAATCTTCAAAGTTATCAAAGATACTGATAATGCCTATTTACTCATGGTCATTAACATTTCTTTAACGGCTTGTCATACTTTAAAAAAAATTGTATTACGCAACAAATGTTTGGGGAGTTTTGTCGCAAAAAAATGTCAGTGGCACTGCAAACAATTTGTACAATTTGCAACAAATTATTTTTTTTTTAGAACAACTGTTTTTGTCATATAGAAATATTGCTGTGTTCGAATAATTTCTTGTAAACTTTAAAATAAAAAGTTATTCAAAAATATACATGAAACATTTATGTAGAGTGCGGGCGGCGTGGCGAGATGTCTCAAGTTGTACGACTGGTAAGTAGTTTATCAGGAGTGTCCTATATACGACATTGGTGGCATCGACCTGAGATAAGCAAGTATTGCTGTTAGTTGGCGTGTGTGAAACAAGTGGCGAGATAACTATAGTACGCGGCAACTTCACTTTCTCTGATAAACACCGCTTGTACTTGACGACTGCCTGAACTAGAATATCACTACTTCTGGAACTCTGCCGGAGTGATGCACTCTGACATGGTTGCCTAGTAGGAGACTGCAGCAGTAGATATGGCAACCCTGTCATAAGAAGAGTGTTCATGTGGCAACAATGCGTTATTTTATATTTGCACGACATAGTGATCGCTTTGTAAACGTTACTTTTGACTACATTTTTCACTTGTACATTTTTTTAACTCTCATAATTTCCCCATATTGACATGACAAAGTCAAAATTTGCAAGTTACGGAGACATGGTAGTAATAAAAACCAAGAGCCTTACTCGAATGAGATAATTTACACTGAAATGAGATATTATGGGCAATATGCTAAATCCTTTAAGACCTAAACGAGATTCCTTTGTACTATGTAAAAAAATCTGCAAATGATGACAATTTACTGTACTTAATTTATGTCAATTTAAAAAAAAATACAAAAGGACTGTTGTAAATAATAATACATTAATTTTTTTATCAATTTATGAAACACTTCCTTCGCTCACAATCCTAAAGCATGGATCCAGCAATATTTACTGACTTTTAAAAATAAACACTGGAAAAGGTGGGCGGAATTTGAACCCGACCACCCTGATTGCAGCGCCAAAGACGTACAACACTCTCGGTAACTTGACGAACTGCAGCCAAACAACAAGGAGGTCTAGCAAATTGCATTGGTGGATAGGCGAGTGTCCAGACCTGTTCTTCTACGACCGTGATTTACAGTAAATATGTTTAGCATTGCGACTCACCATGTATAGTGTAAATGAAACATGACGTCACAATTATCACAATTTAGGAATGTAAGTAGTCGAACAGAACTTAACATATTGGTACAGATGACATAATACAGGAGACCAGCATGGATGTACTGAAGAGTGAGAGGGTTTGTAACTACACAATTATGCGTTACGATCTATATAAACTATTATGCCTGCATATAATCTGTTACTGTATTAGCATCCAAGAACGTAATACACATATTTTATTATAGTCAGCAAGATAATACTTCACTACCGCCTCTTGCATTCCCTTCAATAATGTCTCTATATTGGTCTTGATAACAAGCGACTACTGCATAGAGGAACACGAAGAATTATGAGCGTACACTTAACTAAGATGTTTTATTTTTATTTGATCACTTCACATGTCCTCAAACAGCTCAAGGCCTTGGCAAAGGTGATTGGGGGGAAGGGGGTGGAGTCTGACAGAACCTGTTTAAGGAAAACACCGTGGGAAACCGTAATCAGGATGGCCGGAGTTGGAGACAAACCCGGGTCCTTCCGAATGCAAGGCGAGAAATGCGTTTATGCCATTTTAGCTGCGAGAAAATAAGCTTTAAAGATTACTGGAGAATCTGAAACGTTCTGCGACTAGTATTCCTAAGCAGACATCACTGACTTATGTCGAGTAGTTCTATTGGTCGAAGCTGTACTCAGTACGGCGGCCATCTTGAGGTAACATTGCAAAACTCGCCTGCAGTGATAGAAGGAAACTGTGCAGAAACTCAGTAATGATGGATGATCAAATAATAGAAGCGGTGTTGCATTCCCTTATTCCAGGCCAGAAGGCTATCACTGCGCCACATTTGTGACGTTAAAATATACGCCGTTTAATTTTTTCTCAAAGGTTAGTTCCGTGAGTGTTCAATTGACCGAGAAGCCGTGGTGCCAACTACAAAGAACTAAAACAAAGCAAGGAAGGTTGCAGTGCTAATGAAGCAGCAGCCAGCCAGGTTGTTTGATCCTGTCTGGACGGTCGCTGAGAAGTTACAGTTGTAATGTTGGCAGGAGTTGCTACGTTTATATCTCCTCGCTGCGTGGACCAAGAAGCCCCAAGGCAGGACTCGTTGAGACGAGCCAGCAAGACCTGTTACTCTTCCACAATAACCTCCCCTACATCCTACATCCTCTCCACCAACCAACTAGCCGCATTCCATTACTCGCTGAGCTCACTGTCAGTGGTTCCAGTAATGTCCGTTATTGTTGGCCAGCAATGATGCTCACTGACAATTGTTCACGGCTGACTCCTCGTGCGAGGCTACTACTACTACTGATAACATTGCAGCTGGGAGGATGTGTAGTATTAGCGAAAACAACCATTGGCACGAGATTCAAAATATATCTGCTGTAGAAACTTTTTAAAACATTCAAACCATCATTATGATAAATAAGGATATATCTGTGGCTTAATGCAAGAACAACCTATGTCAACATATCGTGTAGGTATGTTATTAAGCATAGAATGCCTGATTGTCACACATACTGACATTGGTTGTTTTTGCTTTAAGCACAGATATTTAAGTACATAAAATCTTGCAAACATTTTTCTAAACAGCAATCAGTATATGAAATATAATTATTCTTATAAGAAAGTAAGCTTTTAAGTGGGTTAGGAATCTGTGCTTCCAAGTCTTATTAGTATTCTCGCATGCGTTTCATTTTATTTACATGTCCATCACTGGCAATCGCTCCGAAACGCTCAAATCACTGGCAATGACGAAATTATTACTGCCTACCAATGTGGTTCAAATATTTCTGACGAACACTGACAGAAATCAGTGAAATCAGTTCTCACCAGCTAACGGAACGCAATGACTGATATCTCGCGACACTAGCTCGCAACTCGACTTGTTCAAAGACAACCATAATGACAAGAGCCTGGTGAAGCGAGCGTTTGTGTGCGAGGTGACAATCGCCTCGTCGTAAATACGCGCGCAGTGTTACCACACTAACGTTCTTGCTGTGGGATCTATAGCGTCGACACTATCATTTTATTGAACCCGTCACTGCAGCATGGCCCAATGTAATTGTAGACTTCAATTTCGAACGAATGCGGTACATTTATCTTGAGGAACAACCGTCTGGAAAACCAATTTGAGCAAAGTTTGAGAACTTTAAAGATAATGCTTGCAATGTGTGTAGTTCTTAGAAGTCATATGTACAAGTAGCCTGAAGTGTGTTTTCTTTACATAGATAAGCATAGCGAACGTACGTTTACTCATCTCTGAGATAAAAAACCTAACTGCAAACAAACCACACGAAGTTTGAGCGCCAACTAGGCGGCCGCCTTAAGAACTAACAACCTCATTTCTCTTCAATTTGTCTAAGATAACATGAAGCAGGTTATACGTAACTGCTATCCTTGAATAACTCATTAAAATATAATATCACCCCCTCTTACATTGGCAGATAACATGTTGGGCGTAGCTTTAGATATGTACTTATATATATATATATATAGGGAATGCTCAAGAATAACTGTACGATAAATTGCTTGCGGGTTTTCTTTCCAACACACCTAAATGTTACAAATAATTTAGGCACAATATACGACTGAATTACAAGTGCTGCTTTGAACCCTTTCAAGCGAATCTCCATGAAAATACTCAAGTTATATGTGAAACTAATGGGGATGGAATGCGCCGGGTTGGGGAGGGGAGTCTAAGTGTGACTTGGCTAAGTCTACAAGTCCTGTGGAAAGAGCTTAGAAGAAGTCGGCGATATAAGGGCTTTAATCATCCCCACAGTGTTATATTAGGCTAATGAGCATATTACAATGCAGTTGTTACCAATGATGCAAGAAATACTGCACTGCCACTGTTAAATAACAAAATTATATATTTACAAACGTGTGTGCATTTACGTCAGTCAGTATTACAAACACATTATGTTAGCATTCAAATTGTTTGATACTCAGTATGGGTAAGTTGTAAGGCTGTAAGGATGATTGCCTATAAGCAGATGTGAAATGTTACATAAGTGTTAGGAAGCACAGTATATAAATGTTCATCAGGGCTTTATAGAAGCGTTAGTGGAGTGATGTTAGCAGGACAGGTAGTAGCTAGGGAGGGTACAACACTGGAGCCACATTCCTGGACCAGAGAGAGAGAGAGAGAGTGGTGGGGGTGGTAACTGGATACCTCGCAGTTTACCCTCTGCTGCAACAAGAGACGTCAAACCTCCCACACCACACCACACCACATCACAGTCAGCAGGGCTCCTCAACCTCGCCTGAGGTAGTCTACACACTGCAGGCACGTCAATATATTGTGTGACCTTACTGCGAGCAATATCACATTGCACTTGGCCTAACTTACTGAACTGCCCCCATCTTTCCCTCATCACTGTGTATTGTAACTCTGCAGTTTCATTGTACGCCACTATTTAGCAAAACCTAATGTGCATTCCTATTGCAGCTTCATTTGTTGTTTCGTTAGATGTACAGTACATACCCCTGTGACTGAACGTTGGAGGGAGACAAGCGTGTGCTGAGTACAGTTCTATTATGTCTTAGTCTGGAATGTCTTAGCTACTTAAGGCTGATCCTCCACGAAAGGGGTCATAGGGCGTTCAATGCTAAAAATCAGATTCTCATATCTCTGGGTGTATTAAATTTAGAACATTCATTCAAACTGCATTTTCTTCTGTGGAATAACAGAAATGGTGGTACATGATCAGAAAATTAAAACCTCATTTATAAAGTACTTTTTTTGTAAGTTTAAAATCTTGGAAAAGCTGGAAAAGCCTTTAAAAAACAGGCTGTGCTGACTGCATTGTTATTGCGCATACAACACTGTTTATTTTGCTGAGTAGAATAAAAAAGTCCGCGAGCGCACCTATCTATCATTAATAGTTTACTCACAAATTAGCAAATTGTAAATAGCATGCCAGTGTTGCACGGAAGACGGCCGCTGTAACGACGTGCTCGACAGCAGGAAGTGTCGTTGACCTAGGAAACATGAGTAAGAGCGTGCAGTGTTGTCATACCTACTTGTCGCGCGGTGAGCAGCTGCCCTTGGTGCGATAAGCAACCCTCGGCGAGATAAGCGGCGTGCCGGCGTGCTGTGTTTAATCTGAACTGAAAAGTAGCCGGACCTTTACTGAACAGTTATTTTTCTATTGTCATATTATTAAGAACGTTAGCTACAGTGAAGAAACTATTATGGTGCGGAAAAGTTTTTCTGCGACATGGCAACATTAGCTCGTAATGGTGTGTGTCCAATGAAACTTTTCAGTTTATAATACCAATAATGATGAATTTCAACAGTATTATTTATCCAATACAAAAGGCAAATGAAATTGTTAGGTGCGGTGTTATTTTTTTCATATAAAAATTGCAACAGCATTAATTTGTAAATGTACGTATTATTATTTCATTTGCTGTTAACAAATTTCGTTTGGCACTGGGCCAGTAAACTATGAAATAGTGACTAAGAAGATATAATGGAAAGGAATAATAAGTTAACGTCCCCGATTCTTGTACAGCTAACGACCTTAGTGTTCCGGTAGCGAAAAGATTCATAAAAGCGCCCAAAAAACGGTAAATACAAGAAAGCTATAAAATGTACGAATTTCCAAACCTTTATTGTTGTCTACTTACGTGACCATAGAACATCAGATAAGTAGTTTTTTTATATAAATTTTTTACTTATGCTGTGCAAAAGCCCCGAAACTCGACGGAAAATTATCGTGTGTTCCTGGGCTAGATACACCTATCTCGAGATTTATTTATTAAAAATTATTCCGTATATTATTATATTGTATACCTGGGTAAATATGGCGTGATTTTAGAATACAGTAAACTCCCGATTATTGCTTTTTATGAACTTATTACGATTTCAATAAAAGAAATATTGCGAAAGGCCTATCGCAGCAATCAGATTTTGCGCGCTAATTTTTCTCGTTTATGCTTTACTTTGGGCTAAAGAAAAATCATAGATGACCTTGCAGGTTATCCTTGTATTCGTAACGCACCTTTCTATTAAAAATATTACTATTCCAATGAAGTTTATTATGATATTCTAGTAAATAATTTCCAAACATGGTCGGTACGGTCGCATGAGTTTATGTTGCGCGAGACGTTTTGCTTAAATTGTAATTAAATAAATGGTCGTATGTGCATTTCCAGAATATCCTTTTATTCTAAATGAGTCATTCTATTAAAAAAATATTATTTCTTCACTAGACTTCATTACGATATTCACGTAAATAACTCCCGAAGACGGGCATTGCGGCGCAAGAATGTATGTTACAGGCAATAATATAGTTAACTGAAACGCCTTTTATAATCTTTTAAAAACTGTTATTTTAATATTTATTAAATGTACGTAAAATATATTACATTCCACTATTTCTTACGATTGTAAAACATATTTTTAACATGCTTGGTATTCTTGGCCAATGTACGAGTCTCAGGGTCCGCCACAATTGTCTGTTACCCCAGATTCGTATGAGTTTTATTTCACTTAAATGACAATATTTTGTAACAAACTGTAGTTCAGGTTGTTAAGCGACATATTCTTGAGCTATCGGAACAACCAGAATCTATAATAAACTGATAATGCACAGCACAAAGCTTAAGACATGAACTAAGTTGCTTACCTGAAACCAGTACGAATTGCCGATTTCGACATTTGCGCAGGACGAGACAAAACCATTTCCTGCTTGTAAACAAATACATAGCCGGGGCAGCTAACGGTTGCAAGTTGAAGCTCACATTCCGTAGATAACTGTGCGCTATAGAGTCAATATATCAAATGACTAATTTTTTTATAGATTTTTTCCGAGGCGACTGCGAGTTTTGGGTACATTGACGAGTATCGGGGACTTTACCTAAATTAGAATGTTACATTTATTTATTTATATTTATTTCAGAAACGAAGTTCAAGTCTGTTACTGCTCAGGAAGATGACATTCAGCATAACAATGATTGGGGGCAAGATCCAAACTTATTTCCCAATTTGATAGTTAAAGGGAAAAATGCAGATGATAAAACCTTCGAAATACACGGCAGAATAAGTGTTGATATTGCCCATGTTATGAAAGAAACGAAGAAAATTGGCAAACATCCTCTTTACTGTACAATGGGTGGTTACAAACTTCAGTCAGAAACAATGGCATTATTACTGAGAAAACTGTGGACGCAGGTTTATCGTCACTTCTGAACCTCCTGATTCCTTAGATGCTGTAAATTCCGTATTAGTATGGGGAAACTGTGACTGTTGGAAATTAATATTCCCAAAGGAAGAATTTTGGTCAGTTCTTGACGTTCCAATGATGAGTGGAAGGAAATACAGCAAACAAAAAAGCAAAGTAGAAGATGTGCATATGGCAATACTTTTGAAATATTGCTGACTAAAAACTGCATAAGAGGTTTTCTTTTGTATATGGTTGACAAAAAGTTGCTTTCCGTATTTACATAAACACATACATGGCTTTTTTCTTAAGCAATATGCCTTAAAGGTCAGTCTAAAGTATTACGTTGCGACAAATTTGAAAAGTACTTCAAAAGATGTTTGCTCGTTCCTAGCAAGTATGAAATAAAATATTATACACCAACTTACAGACAAAGTGTAAAAACATGGTGCTTATATAATGCTCACATATAATATTTTATATGTGGTTGTATTGCGGCTACACAAAACTAGAACCGCATGATGATGAATACCACAGAAAATCTTTCCAAGACGTCGAATGTTCCTGTTTATAATGTACAGTCGGCCGATCATAAAATGTCGCCTCTCTACAGGCCAGAATTCTAAGTCCCACTTCGGATATCTTCGGCAGAGGCAAGCTTCGCTCATCGAAATCGCAACACTTTCTAACGCTCCTCACGAGCCATTCGACGTCCGTCGGTTCAAATCTTGGTCCGGAAATTAAAAATGAAATATTTTTTATTTCGTATATCATTGCAGGTAATATCATTAAAAACATAAACTAAAAAATATATAGCCTATTAAATACTTAAAATTAGGTAAACAAAGACAGACATGTCACACTAAGCATGTCACGTTCTTGTCAACAGATGTGAAATAATAGTTATTTAGAGTTCACGTCCCTACTACAAATACTTTACACATTAAGAGACGCGCATACATAGAGATTGCTACTTCCAACAGAAGTAAATTAAAATAAATTATCATTAATTAAATAAACGAGAAGCAAAATTTATGTGTATGCTCGTTTTACGCCTCGAGTTGCACATTTAGTGCAGTGTTTTGTTTTACTTAGGGACAGTGTTTGCACGGGAACAGTTTGCATTTTCACAAACGTTAGACAATTCAATAATAGGCCTATCGTTTGAAAAATTTATAATCGTTATTATTAGTAGTAGTAGTGGTAGGTTTTTGCAACTGAATATTTAATAAATATGGTGTTAATAAAAACGTTTATTGATCAGGAATCCTCATTTAATCGTTGAGTAAATATTTACTGCAATGCTGAAAAAATATATCGCATAATCAGGATGACGTATGTGAACAACTTCAGAATAATTAATGACATGAAGAACGTTCCCTTAAAACATTAATTATCTTAATAGTCGACCATCGATGTTTAATAATTCTGATTTAATAATAATTAATATTTTCAATATTCTTTTAACTACCTACAATTATTATTTGTGAATGTAGTGACTTTTATATAACTTGTTTAATGCAAATAAGCAAATTGCTATAAATGTCCATTATTTGTGAAGTATTCTTGATTATTGCAGAACAATTGTGGACATACGTCATTGCAACAAATATCGTGTCACAGAAAACCAGAAAATTCAAACAGAATCACAGATACAGAGAACAAACCAAAGATTGTTTTCGTCAACTGGAAAACAGAAGGAACCCCATCTAGATCTAATTCCACGAAATGATTTGTCAGAAATAACAATAAAACAACATTAACAACAAAAATAATTTCACACAAACGAAAACACAGGCGCCGGGGAACCAATCAAATGAAATTGTCGTCCAACAGAAAACGAAAAAGAACACACACAATTAATGGAAACCATATTTGGCTGGTTCTCTGTGTATATGGATCTGTTTGCATTTTCTAGTGTTCTGCGACACACCATTTGCTGCAATAGCGTTTGTCCATAGCATAGCTATAAAGATATATTACAAAATCATAATTATTAACAGTTTTGCAAAAAAATTATTGCATACTTATAAAACAGAATTGTAGTACTACATTTTAAGTATCAGGGTTACAATTTAATTTGACAGTACCAAAATATTTTACAATACATTATCACATTTTTAAAATAAAGGAAACATTAATTCGAAAACAGCAAATAGAAAATTAAAAACACATAAATTATATTTCAACACCTTACTAATATCCTACGGGGATGAAATTTAATGACAAGAAATATTTCTATATCAATTTGCAGAAATTCTGTTCTATCTGAAAGAACAGGGTTTTAAAAGAAACTGTAAATTCCAATCATCTAATCTTCTGGATAGTAAATAACCATCATTTTTCTAGGAATCAACTGCTCATTCAGGCTACATTTTTTTGCTCAGAATTGCTTAAAATTCTGCCTCCTTCAGCCTGATTTAGCAATAGCGTGATTTTGAGTATTTTTTTAATTTTCCGGGAAAATGTTGAGGGAAATTCGGGATATTTTGTGGAAAAACGGGAAATGTTTAGTTCTTTTGAGGGGAAAAGGAAAATTTTGAAGGAAAATAGGGGGAAATGACGTAATCCACACATCCACAGCCTGCAGCCTGTGCTTCCGGAGGAACTATACTCATCTACTGGCCACATATGTTTGGAATTAAATAAGAACGGTGTTTTGCAACTGAAAAGAAACCATGAATATTATTTCCAGGTGCAGGGGCAACTGAACATTGCCAAAAGAACATTCTGTGACTTTGTTGTTCATTCTCCTGCTGAAATTTTTGTTGACAAGATTGTGCGCGATGTTGCACTATGTGAAGAACAAATGTTACCACTTTTACGGAAATTTTATTTTGACTGTATGATTCCCGAAATAGAAGATGGCAGAACACCTAGGAAATTAAGAACCTGAGTACATCTTAGAAGCTCGAGAAAAAGCCTTATTAATAGTCGGAATAATCATATTGGTAATTCTTATATCCTGTTCTCTAATAAACTATGTGATGTTTATGTATAGTTTACTTAACTTTCATTTTCTGCTTTGTTGTGAACTATCCTGCAGTTTTATGCTATGCCCGGTACGTAACTTGAGTGCGTGGAAATTATGGTCAGTATGAAAATTGTCGACTTAATTATGCCATTGTTTTATTGCTGAAATGAAAACGTTATCATAAAAAAATTTATGTTACTGCTTAGTAATTTGAATGAACATGTATACAATATCCTAATTTTG
>PNEQ01108023.1:0-14841 GCA_003012365.1 Medauroidea extradentata
ATTGGCCTCTAATTTTACAATAATAATGGGATACATTCTGGGCGTGTTTATACTTCCAATTTATGCCAGGAACATTAAAATCACCTACGAGAACAATGTGATGAGAATAAGCTGTTAATTTATTCTCAAGAAAAGTCAAGTATTTCTGAAAATCTTCAACATTACTATTTGGAGGAACATAAATACATCCAATAAGAATGTGTGTATATATATAATTTCGCCAACACTCCGCTCTCCCTTAACTGTAGCAATTGTGACGTTAGCTATACTAGGTACGTCAAAAATGACGCATTAAACCTAAATATAAGATTAAGTTCCCGTGCAGCAGTAATATGCTCTTACTGTTTTTATAATATTTATCTACAAATTTGCTAACGATAAACTGTCAAATTAAACTTCGGTCTAGTGAAAAAATCATTGAAATCAGTATATGCTTCAATTTTATCAAATAAAATCACGTAAGCCACTTGAACTTAAACTATACTGGTATTAAAATGTACAAATGATCAAATTATCCTACCGACATTGCGTTCAGAGTTATTAAAATTATTACTTACCTCAAATAATTTGAGGTAAAATTTAAATTCTTGAAGTCGGCATATTGTTATCGCTCAGTACGATGTAGGCCCTATCTAGTGCCACCTTGCTGTTCGAGACTGAAGTCGGAAGTCGGACTTGCCTCATAGTATCGACTTTCACCGAACAGGTGGCAGCTCGTGCACGTAGTTACGCGGGTGAGCAACAGATGGCATTAAAGTAGACGTCGCGCTTGTCGTTCGATTAGATAACCACTCTTAAAAATCTCGAAACACTAAGGTGACATGTTACAACAGTTTGATATTTTATTCTATGAACTAAATATTTATTTTGCAAAGAAACAGGTATTCCCATTAAATTACTAATGTATATGAAGGATTTGTTGCGATAATATTTCCGTTCAAGTAAATAGCATTATCATTTTATGAAACAAGCACTTAAAATATTTTAGTTTTTGTTCAAACAATTTTGTTTGTAAAACGTTGGCATTACCCCACAAAACTCAAACTAAGGAGATAAAATAATTTGAATTTTCTGTGCGGCAATAAAAAAGATAGATTCAAAACTTCATACTCTATTTACGTAAACATATTCATGTTTTTAAATCAATCCCCAATGACGCCAGAATGAACTAAGTAAAACTCTAACATGTGTTATGTGATTATTGAATCCTGGGAATATAGGCCCTACTTCAAGCAAATCACATTATTTGCTTAAGCCTTGTCATAATTAAGTTGAAATATTTTAGCCATATGCGTATAACTTGTGACATATAAATGAATTTTATTTTGCAAGGGAGGTAGCTTTGAGGTTTGATTGTAATCGATGTTATTCCAGTTATAAATGTGCTATCTCTAATTATTTATTAGGCTGCACCGTAGGAAAGCATTAATATTATTAAATGTTTGTACGAAAAGTTGCTGTACTTTGCCGATTTTTGCATATAAAATATTGCTGTCCTTTGTAACTTATAACCAGTTCCTAGAACACTAAGGCCCGACTCACAATGCGCAGTCGGCAGTCCGCTGTCGACTGTCAGAGATTAATATGTATCTTAAGATGTGTGTATTCACAATGTGCAGTCCGCAGTCGAGCAGTCCGCAGTTCAGCAGTCGGAGATGGCGAACTTTATCTCTGACTGCTGGACTGCCGACTGCCGAAAAATTCCAACCAATCAGGCGTTACTCTCGTAATCACGTGATGTAAACAAGTATTGTTTTAAGAGATTTTATATGGTTCTGAAAGCAAACTAAGCAATTTTACAAATTTAAAAACAATATGTTCAAAACATGGCCGATTATTAAATAGCAGTTTTTAAAAATAATGGGAAAAACTTAATGACTGCTGGACTGCACATTGCGAATTGTATTCGACTGCCGACTGCCAACTGCCAGCTGTCGGCTGTCTGCAGTCGACTGCTGACTGCGCATTGTGAATCAGGCCTAAGTGAACTCACCACCGTATCCCAAACGGTTTAGATTTATCAATAAATTATCTGAATATATTCTGTAATGTTTCTCCGAGTAACTGACATCTATGCCTTTAATTGTTTGCTATAATACACACAGTTCATACCGTACTAGATGTCCATTATTTGACAGATCATAAAAAGTAGAACTATGTAAACAAAAACATAATGCGTCCTTCCACCACCATGTGCTTTCCAGCTGACAGTCAAAACATGTCAACAGTTAAGGTATATTATTGCAATAAAATACTAAATGTTAGGTGATTTTCTTTTGATTATTTTTTAGATCTCAGACATGTAATTTGTTTTCAGTACTGGTTGCACATTAATCTTACTAGGGTTAGGTGGGCAATGTTAATAAAAAAATTATTTTATATTACAGTAATGAATTGCTTACTCTACAGATGTTAACTTAATATAATTATTCAATATTCATCAATATTTATTGCATGTTTTCCTAGGTATGCTTAAAATTGTTGTAACATTTAAGAGCATTACCAAAATTAAATAAACATGTATGGGAAACGTATGTAGTAATTGTTACTACTGTTTTTTTTCTGCTTGACACCTTAAAAGATTAAATAATAATATTTTATTTGGTTACTACAAACTGAAGTTGTAGGAGCATTTAACAGCGCAAGCAAACATCTTTAAACGAAACTGAAAATAATATAACATATACAAGCATTAATACAATTTTTTCCTTGTTGCCTTCAATTTGGTTCCGCACTCTCAGATCGTAAAACAGTATATTTTAAGTTTCAAGTAGTAGACTATCAACAAATTTACCTATTGTGGTACGACCTACCTTCGAAATTAAAACAAATTTAATATCAGTTATATTATCACAGCCACTCAGAGTACTTAAAAAAATATGTAAACATATTTCTTGTAGACTACATAGCAAAACTTTGCACTCTCACGACCTAAATGGAAATAATATTTCAACATCAAGCGTAAGTAATCATAAACAAACATGGGTACGCCTAATTACCCAGATCAGCTTTCAATCATTTTGGTAATACATGTAATTAAACGAGTACACTTTAATAACCGGGAAATACATAGGCTTAGGTTTTCTGTTTTTTTTATTTTGCTAATAATATGTAGGCCTACATTTTTTCAGCTGACAGACAACAAATCTCACGTGGACTTAATATTAAATGGTACGACTTACTTCCTATAAAAATAAACTTTAAATATAGACTTTTTCGTATAAAATGAATTTATTAAGTCGGCGCCTTGAAAAAAGCATGTTGCCATATAGGTCTACAACAAGAACCGAAAGTATTTACCCAGAAATTCTGTTAAAATAAAAGGGCAGTAGCAATTAATTTGGGCAGTACTTTTCTCTGGACGGAGTACCTGCTTCTTACTTAGCAACTGTTATTTATAGACAGGCGGCGGTCGTTACCAAGGCTGAATGTTTTTCCAGTTCCCGTCTTAAGGCGGCAGCCTGGCCGACGCTCGAACTGCGTGCAGTGTGTTCGGAGTTACGTTTTTTCTCAGAGACCAGTAAAGGTACGACCACAATATTTATCTGCGAAAAGAAAACAAACCTAAGACTACTTGTGAATGTGTCGTTCAAAACATCTCGCACATTGGAAGCCCTTAAACTTGGCTAAAATCGGCTTTTTTCACGCGGTTGTTTCTCAAGATATATGTAACGGATTTGTTCTAAATTGAGGTCTACAAGTACATTGGACTTTTCTACAGTGAGGCGTTCAATAAAATAATAGGGTCACCGCTTAAAGTCCCACAGTAAAGACGTTACGGTGGGAACACTGCGCGGCCTTTACGACTTTCGCCGTAGAGACGATATTACAATTCATCTGCCGGTCGACGTCGCTCGTAGTGCTTTTTTGATTTTCGCCACACACACACAAACATACCCTTCACCAGGCGGCAGCCTTAATATCCCGTTGTCGTTGGTGATAACCGGCCGGGTTTTTTAATTCCCAAGTTGCAATGTACAGTATTAAATATGCGCACATAATATTAAAATAACTCCTTATAAGAATCACAAACAGACACGATAACACGAGAAACTTACACTCGCAACGGCTGTCCTTTGTTTTGGGTGTCGATATTGTCAAGTGATATGGTGCGGTTGTTTGTAAAATAGTTATAGAAATGACGCAATTAGAATACGATGAAATAGTTAGATGACTAACGCTGGATACGGTGCCGTGTTACTATATTACGGATCCTCCAAAATACTTACTTATTTTCACTATTTTCAATGTCGGCGATGGAAGTTAACTGATTTTTTTGTTCAGGGTTGCCACTGCTGTTTTATCTGGTCATACGATCACGTCCGGTTGTTTTAAGTGGTATGTTATTTTTACATGTGGTACAATTATTGGTAATATCGGCTGTTAAAATACGGAATTCTTATAACGAATGGACTTCAATGTGATTTTAGTTTGCATGGAAACAAAAAAAAAAACATGCTTGATACCTTCTGGTTAAGAAATGATAAGTAAAATGCCATCATGAATGCAAGAATTTAAGTTTTGTATACGTAGTCAAATCTTGTTTTTTAGAAATTGCTAAAAATCTTGTATGGTTCCTAAGTTCCCCAGCAAGTATTTTTATAGTTGTATTATCAAACTAATGTTATTATTAATAAATGTCTAGTTATATGATTTCGTATTTCCATTAGCATCATTAAAGCAAATGATTTTAATTATTTTTTTGACAAAATGTGGTAAAATTATTTTCCCAATGTAAAGAGAACTTCCAGATTATTAAGAATAAATTTATGCCGTGTGCTCAGATGCAAGATATTAAAATGTTTCATTTACAATCGAGGAAGTAAAATTTTGAGGGATAAAAAATGAATGCCACTACTCTAACTCTAAGCGCATACAAAATATAACTTCAGTGTTGCGCGGAGAATCAAATGCACTTCACTAAACCTAATAAATGTGGTTTAGCCAGCTAGGCATATTTCATAGTTACTTGCGACGTTACTGTGCTGCGACGTACAGGATGCTGTAAAATTGCACGTCAATTTTTGGGGTAAATAATCCTAACTTTAAGAGAAACAATAAATGTTATGTAATCATAGGTCCGAATATGCACTGTATCCGCACTAAAGTTCACATTACACGATTTGTAGTTCAAGTAAGAGTTAAGAAACTGAATCAGTAGAGCCAGTAATTTTTGGTGAAAATTATTTTGCAACAACTTATTTCAATGCCCTCCGTGCACACCTGCAACTCTGGTGCGTGGTTATTGGCAGAATATAATAGGACAGAGGCGTGACTCATTTTACTGCACCAACAAGATCAATGCTACCACGGCACCAAACGTCCGTGATTTGCGGGTAGGACCCTGAGACGCGAAAGTTAAAAACTTCAAATCGCTGACCATGAAGCAGAGAAAGAGATGTGCACGTTAGGCATTGGACATAATTGTTGCAGAATTCTTTACACCAAAAATCACTGACTCTATGAATCAGATTATGTTACTGTGTTGCTCATAGTTCACGCAATATTAACTTCCAGCTAGCTAATTTTTTTCTGACTGTACCAACATAGCCCAACGTGATAGCAACAAAGTTATATTTTTCCCCAAGTGAGGTGACGTGTGTGTGTGTGTGTGTGTGTGTGTGTGAGAGAGAGAGAGAGAGAGAGAGAGAGAGAGAGAGAGAGAGTGTGTGTGTGTGTGTGTGTGTGTGCTTGTTTGTGTTTATGTCATCCTAATCTGGAAGTTTCTACCATGTACACGAATGTTGTACGTGCCGCCACCCTTAAACTTTCATTCTCGAAACAGAAAATTAACTCTTCTGCCAGCTGCCATAAATATGCAAGTATTTAATATCAAAGCATTTATCCGTCCCCTTACACAGAATTTAAACCTAAAACCTTCTGCCAGAGTTTCAAAAACTACGCCAAGACAGATCGTCAGAATTCTTAAGAGATTAAATGCGAATCATTGGCCCTAGGCCCAAAAAGGTACGGTATTAATAAGACGGCATTCTTCGGTTATAAAGGAGAACTCCCTGTTTACTAAAAACAACATAATTTTTACTGATCCTGGTTTTACGCGAAAATAATTTTGCCCCACTTTGTTCCAGTGCCTTACGTGCACATCTGCAATTCTTCGTCGTGATTATTGGCAGCGTGTCTATGTGACGAGCCGTATATCATTTGTCTGAGCCAATTGCAATAAAGTCTCTGCAACACCTCACGGCTGTGATTTTCCAGTTGTATCCTAAGGCTAGAGATAGATAAAATTTCTAATCACTGACCACGAAGTAGAACTGCAAATGTGCACGTAAGGCACTAAAACAAATTGTGAAAATTTTTTTTGCGAAAAACCAGGGTCCCTAATAATTATTAACAGTCTTAGTGTAGAACATCGTGGCCAACTGCTGAATAAATACATTTGGTTACTGCTTTGCTTGTAGAAATTCGTTTTGCTAGTAACTGTTGTAGATAAATAATTTGATAACTTTACACATAGATAAAGCCATTGACGCAGTAATCGAACTATAGACGATCAACGAATTTGGAAAGTTTCGCATAAAACAGGAAAAAATACAAACAAGCATGGACATCAGCTGTACGTACATAAACACGTCCTCCATATTGTAGGCGTCAGGGGTCACGTGGATAGGAAGAATGAAACGTGTTTTTCTCAGGATTTTGCTACTACGCAGTCCGACTTGTTCTCTACCTCCATATTCACTACTAACTGTTCCGTTGCGGCTTCACCTGCGTGTACTATAGAAAAGAGTAACTAACTTCTATTAATTGATGGTGTTAGTATATACTCTCTGTATGTCTTTAAAATATGAAAAATGTATCCAGTCCACTTCGCTGAGCGTACTTTAATTGCAGAACCTCTTTGTTTTAATTAATCTTTCTTCTCTATGATTATCAATAACTGTCTTTTGTAGAGCAAAAAAACATATCGATTGCAACTTTTGAGTTATTTCTTAGTGGTCAATATTCACTTTTCGGGAGTTCTGGTACACTTTACTACTTTTCACACCCGTAATCTGACGAATTTAAATATATATATATATATATATATATATATATATATATATATATATATATATATATATATATATATATATGTTGTGTTCTGTTTTTAGATATTTACGTAATCTTCATTTTAAAGCAAAACGACCTCGATATCTCAAATCGTTCAGGAGGTACGGATGATTAATTGAAAACACATTTAATTTTTTTACCGGCTTTCAAGGATGAAGTTTGAAAAATCCTAAAAAACTTTTCACACATTTACATGAGCACCATTCTGATGCAAAGATCACCTCGATATGTTAAGTGGTTTAAGAGAAATAGAGTATTTATTATAAACACATTTAACGGCTTTTCACCTCCTTAATTTGCGAATTCCGAAAAATTGAAAATTTACGAAATATGCATTTGCTTAGGCAATGTATTGAAGTAAAAATATTAACAATATGTCAATAAATCATCAGGTTAGAGAGTTGTCGAGAGTTTCGCGAAAACACGTTTTGCCTCATTTCACCCCTTTAATTCTCGTTGTTCGAAAAATCCTCCTTTAGTGGTCGCCTAAGCCGTGACGGGAAGTTACACTGAAATTTTCACGTTTATAGGGCCAGCTGTTTGGGCTGTGCGTTGAAGAGTGAGTGGGGCACTTCTTTTTATTTATAGAGATTATACAGGCCCGTGTCCAAAGAAGTATATGATATCAATAGGGTGGCGAAAAGTAATAACTTTTAAATTATTTCTCCGTGGTCATACTTGCTTTTCGGGATTTCTGGAACATTTTACATATTTACACTCCCTAAATTGTCGAACTTTGGAAAATAATGAAATTTCATTTTAGGTATTTATGTATGCTTCATTTATATTTAAAAGTAATCTCAATATCTCGAAAGGATTAAGAGATGCAGAGCATTAATTGAAATCACTTATTATTTGTTTTCGCCCTTAGAGAATGAATTTAAAAAAATTTGGAAACTGCTTTTTAAGGATATGCGTTTACTTTATTCTGAAGCATAAGTGACCTTAATATCTCAACGAGTTTAAGAGTTATCGAGGATTCATTGAAAACACATTTTTGCAGCTTTCCACCACTTTCATATTCAAATTTCGAAAAATCCCTTCTTAATTGATATCTACGGCGTGAGGGGAAGCCACTATCAAAGTTTCAGTGTCTCTAGGTCCAGCTGTTCGGGCTATGCGTTTATGATTGGGTGTGTCACTTCATTTATGAAGATGTATAGACCCACACATAGGAAAAAGTAATATTTATTAATTAGTTATTTCTATTGACAACTAAATGTACAAAGGTAAACCAAACTTTCTATTCATTAGATTTTTTAGGCACACATTGAGCTTTTAAAGTGTGGCACCTTTTCTTGAAAACAGACGTCTGTAACGGGAAAATGTAGGCACTTACGAAAAGTCGAGGTACTGATAAATTTCAACTCAATAGCTTAATGTAATCCATTTCAAGTATATGTGTGATCTGAACATCAGCTTAGTTATTTATTACTTGCATACGTTAAGGCAGTACCTACCTAGTACTTATCATTAAAATTTATTGTTATCTTTGTAATGCGACTAACATAATAAATTTAACTGTAGTAGGTTACTTTAGTAACAGCAATTGTGGAGTGGAAAAGCTATAGGAGCTAAGTGCCAAAAAAGACCAAAATGAAATTTTTACATCAAAATGAACCAGGTGTCGATGCCAATATAATACTGAAAAATTAAGTCTCAATAATTTTCCTGACAGATTTTGTGAGGACTTAAAGATCGCCGTCCCTATATTTCCACAGGCTCTTGTAGCGGTGTTTTTTGCCTTTTACGTGAAAACGTATTTTTCGCACGTAGCTCCTTTAGCATTTCCACTTCACAATTTACGTTTCGTAAATGCCCGTTACTGACAAAGTAACCGACAAAAAACATAACGGTTTAAAACTAAAACTTAGTAGGCGTGATTTAATTGACAATATGTTTTTCTATTTTTATTTTTTTCGTTTCGGTCAAATTCAAATAGAAATTATTAGCTGTAATTTTAATACGTATTTAAATCAATGGACTTTTGCAATGATTCGTGGCAGAACTGGATTCCGTTCAATACCGTAAACACCCTCTGGCATGTCCGGCTAGTCAGCACTCTTATTTGAATACATTTTGATTTCAGAGAGCTATACCTCACATATATAGCTATCCGCGTATATAGGTGCTGCACGGTAATTTCATTCTTTTACAAATGCACTTCTTGACAAATGACACAGAGAGTAGTACTCGCAGTACCTCGAAATTGTTTAAAATAAGTATATTACCTTGTTCTTATTAATTTAAATAGATGTACAGTACTAAATTTAATGTTTTGAGTGTCAGTTTTGCAACAGTTGGGTTTTTGAAAGTTAAAATTATCTTGTGGCACCTATAGTAAGAGCGGATAGATTATGTGGTATTATCATCTCTACGTGTTGAGAGTATTCTTCTTATTTTATCTTAGAACGTACCCCTGATGCAGGGCAAGAATGCTTCTTGGTGGCCAGAAATTATCACTCCTTCGTCACAATAGACAGACAGCTGGTTCAGGAAGATTTTTGAAAGTGGTTATCACGACTAATAATCAGTCACACTTAGATTATACTGCTAATCAAGCTGGGAAATAGCGTATGTCAACTAGGCGATAGTATTGAATTCACTCATTTTAAATAGTGGTAGTTGGGGTATTAGAAACGGGTAGCTTCCCACGTTTAGTTTCGCTACATTCTTTACAAACACCCTTTAGCGTGTCCTACAGTCAAATATTTCCCTGTAATTTAAGGAGATTTAGCTGTTTTTTAGCATAACATCTGCGGCAACTGATGAAAGTTAACGAGCGCGTCGAGAGAAAATAACTGTGATTAAATTTTCAAGAATAAATTTTGCCACAATATTTGAGCTTAGTATGCGTGAGTCTCAACGTTATTTTATATGAAATGTAACATATATTTTCTAATCGGTTTATATATACCGTGTACATATATGTATATACATGTAGGCTATACATATAAAATTGGACAGATAGTCTATTATATAAAAATGCAATAATTTTAAGTGCATTATCATTTTTTAAACTGTAAATATGCTTTCTGAAAAACTATTAATGAAAACAAAAAAAATTAACTAAAAGATATTATAATACGTTCAGTTTATGAAGTGAACACATGTGAAATCATGTTTCTTTCTTTATTTCTTTTTTCCGCTGGATTTGTTTGTATGCCACTTTAAATGTACATAGCTGTGTAAGTAGTACATATAGCGTATAGATTAGAACTTAAGAAAACTAACATGTGAATCAACATAATTATTTTCCTTTTTAGACGAAAGTATTTTCAAAAATATCAATTTCACACTAGACACCTATTGGTGCACCATTACAATCAACAGCTTCTCATCACGGCGATCCGAGTAAACGTTAAATTCGGATGCTTGAGTTTACCTTGGCGACATTGACCAGGTGTTCTCACTCACATATTTTATATTAGCATAGTTGAAATTAGTTTGAAATAAAATTTCACTCAGGATTCCTCAGTGCGGTCTGAGTTCAGTCTGGATTGATCAATTGTGGAAAGAAAGGCACGTAGAACTGTGTTCCCTTTTTTTTGGAAATTGTTTAAATGTAACCGCCATATGGCGTAGTACGTACTCTTACAATTTTGTCTCGGTAGCAAAAACAATAAAGCTTAGGAGAGTATTTTATTTAATGAATCATCTGTACAACCCAACATATATGGACCTACAGGTAGTTTATTTATTATTTTTTAGGCATTATGTACAGTATATAATTTGGCTACATTAAAACATGCGTAAGTTTATTTACATTTTGAGCCCAACTTCATTTGTGTTGCTGTAATGCTATACATACCAATAAATATTGGAACCTCAATTTCTCAAAACACAATTTTTCTGTATGTGCTCTTCTTACAAAAAACTTCTCAATTACAGCACTCCCATCGTAGTGACTCAGTTAATGAAATAACGACAAATAACTATACCATCAGTTGTGGAAAGCAGTAGCGTGTTATACTGTTGATGAAGTTCCCCCGAACTTTACCAACCAACCTAGGAGGCCTAGGAAGGGTAAACCAATAGGGTAAACTGATCAAGACAGCTCCGAGGCCTGTCAAGCAAAGAAAGAGGAAAACAGTACTAACATGCATACCAGTTGTAGGTCGGTGCTCCTTACAAAAGGTCAGAGATAAGGGCCGAGCCTCCTTTCCTTAATACTACAAAAATGTAAGATGACCACAACAAATTTAATTTAAAAATCTTTGAATTCTAACTTTACGAAATGAGTTAGGTCCAGTAAAACATGTTTTAATAGGAATTCGGAAAATATTTTCTTTTAATACTTTGATTGAAAGAACAGCAATAATAATAAATATCTTAGCGCAATATGTATTTTATGTATAGGCATGGCAGATAAATTAAGAAAAGCACACATGGATTAAAAATATCATAAAGAAATTATTAAACTGGGGGATTCCCCGATTATTACATTTATGAATTTCGGTTCGCTGTAATGCGCAAAGAAATTGTTTACGATTGGTACATCGTAAGTACGTACCCAGATAATTTTTAGCATGCGTAAGTAATGTATTGTGTACTTTCTAATATCGGAACATACGTGCGATTGTGTCAAATATGCCCCACCATCAATTGATATACTTAATGCCTGTTTGCTTGAAACATTCGACGTAGACAAACCTTTTCCATCACTTTGTATTGTTTGTATATGTTGAGAGTTACAGTTTGTGATTCATAGTCAGTTTATTTACGAATTCTCACTTATTCAATTACGACTTAATCACTTTCACGTTGTTACTGAGGATTAGTTTACTTCCAGTAAGAAATGTCAAAGACAGTACTGATTTAGACAGAAACCATATTCCTTGCACTATTAGGAACACTGGCGTATATATTTACGAGTAATATTTCGTTTCTGCAAGCAAATCTATGACATTACTAACTAATCCATTAATACAAATTTAATTGGTATTTTGTCTCGTACAATATTGTTTGTTTTAACACTTAATGCAACTTTTTGATTTGCCACGAATTAAATGCTCGAGAAATCTTCAGGGAGAAAATTATATAACAGAAATAGTGACGTTAAAAGTGTTTGCTATGTTCATTGTCAATATGTACCTATATGAACGTGTTCGATTTGAGCGCAATGTTCCCTTGCGTTTCAAGTCCATATTTGTATCCTTGAGAAGGGTATGTGGCTCGTACTCTTAGCTGAAGGTGACATTCTGGGATGCATATTTGCCTTGCTGCGAATTAAAACAGAAACATATGTGATACCACGTCCAGGATGCATTTTTCAAGGGCTTACAGAAAGGTAAGCTGCAAACAGAAAACACAGCCTACGACATAATTTTAAGCGGTATTTGTTGTTGTGTCGCCTAGTTTGTATATATTTTTAATAATAATAACAATTGCATACAATTTTTTTAATATTGTTAAAAAAGCTGCATTGAGACTTGTGCATTTCTTGCAGCATTTAGTAGGTGTTTAACTGGGTTCACATATCCTTATATTAACACGTAGGTTTACCCTTCTTGCCTCCTTCAGTGAACAGTAAGAACACAAGTCTCGTTATATTTTCATATGACTTGGGGACTTCTTACCAGCCACCTAAGATTTAAGGGTCTCTTCAAAGTAATTTTATGTAAAATGTTCTCTTTTTTTCACTTTGGGGACAAATTTAATAGTTTTATTCTTCTATTTTTTAAACTAAAAGCTTTGAATTATATTCGAGTAAGGTCACATTTACTACAGGTTGGAAAGAAGATATGTTTTCTAATGGAAGAGTTTGACACAGAGAAAATATTCTGCTGTCAGTTTCGCTACTATCGCTAACCGGTGTAATAAAATACGAAACTGTAGCGAAAGTTCTATGATTGGTCAGTTTGCATTTCTTCCAGCACTGAAGTTGCAGAAACTGCCTCTGCGGCAAACTGTTAAGGCTGTTCCAAGGCGTTGTCAGATCGACATGTCAGTAATTTCAATTTGATAGGTCAAAAGTGGCTCGCATACCATCCACGAACACGTGGAACACGTCACAGAACGCGTGAACTTGCTATATTAGCCACCGCGCTTCAGAATATCTCACACTCGCCTCTGGGCGTTGCTGAAGGTCAGGTCTATGTTGCACTCCCCTCCAAGCGATGGCAGCGCTCAGCGTATTGGAACAGCAGTGGTGGCAAACTTTGGTACTACGTAGTCCCTGCTGTCTGTCCTCCGCTGTCACATGGCGAGAGTGAGGGTGGGTGGGCTGGGTCCTTGAAGGGAGGAGTGGGGGAAA
This sequence comes from Medauroidea extradentata, assembly GCA_003012365.1. Taxonomy (NCBI): domain Eukaryota; kingdom Metazoa; phylum Arthropoda; class Insecta; order Phasmatodea; family Phasmatidae; genus Medauroidea; species Medauroidea extradentata. Next base: position 13,331 of record PNEQ01108023.1, read on the forward strand.
CTCGTCAGACCACTTTGCACTGTCTGGCCTGTGTGTTGACCGCGATTTTGGTTTCGAAGCTTCTAGCAGGGGTTAGGTCGTGGGGGTGGGTATGTCGTATAGGCCAGGAATCAAAGGTTTAAACCTCCAAAAAATTTGTCCAAAGCTGAATTTTGGCTCACTTACACAGTCGAGCATGCTTAATAACATATCAAAACTTTACCGCTCAAATCCGTGTGCGTCACATCAAAATCGTGCAACAAAGTCATAAGGGACGCGTTAGTGCAGCGTTATACTAAACTGCTGCCACGAGGCGTAACTTTTACCGTACAATTAAAACAAATAGTTAAAAATAATCTAGAAACTCTGTTCTACGTAAATATGTTAAGAAATACGTAAAAATGTTAAGTTAACTATACACCGTAAAACAACAAAATTAAAGAATGTACTATTTTATCAATGTTGTGAAAATTCGACAACGATTATCAGCAAAACTAAACGTCTACGTGAAAAACGTGCCAATTATATTTTGTTGCCCATTCTTTCAGCTTTCTATTGGTATGTCAGTGAACAAGTTAGCGTATTTTGTTGGATCACTAGAGCAGTCCGAGCGTCGCAATGTACCTGGTTCGGCGCGGTGGACAGGTCAAACTATTGCTACATTCCACTTCCTTCTGCTCGTTCTCGACGTCATTGACACTTAAACTTATGATCAGGATGGGTTCTCGCTTTGTTTTATATACTGTCTACAATTCATAAAATAATTTTGCCATTTTTGAATTACCGATTTGTAGTGATAATTAGCATTTTTAAAAATCATAGTTCTGTTATACATGCATAAAACATTACGTTAAATCACAGACTGCTAGGCCTAGCATAAAAATTCTACGAAAATAACTAAAACACAGTTTACCACACAAAATGAGAAATAAGTAAAGACTATATATAAATGCAAAAAAATACAATTATCGCTGACATTTTAAAATATGCTGAAAGTGACTTACATTTTCACATAGTTTAAAAGTCCGTAGGTAGTTTAGTGTTGTATTTTCATGTACTGAATGAAAATTGTTCGTAAACGGCAAAACCTGTAAAATGTGTGTTGATAAACTGCCGTGTGTGACCTATTTGGTCGAAATCTTGACATAGATCTACAGTGCGACTGACGGATACGCTGTCAATATTTGAATTTACAGTAATGGACAAGATAGTGTTCATTGAGTGCGCTGCCTACTAGAGTCGTGGCATGAGCAAGTATAGTGATTTACAAGTTAAATTATGTTAGGTGGTGCTATCATTTTTATTGATATCGCTATCGGACAGAAATCATTTATTCATTTAGGAGAGGATAATATTGCTATAGGAATAAAATTACAGGCAAATATTTATAAACGTTTTCGAGTACTTTCATAGTATTTTTTAAAAGCTCTAAAAAATCTTGTAGCAGTGTGGGTCTCACCGAAAACAGAACAATTAATGGTGGGATGTACGTAGGTTAGACAAGTACCGAGCCACGTAGAATACTAATTAAC
>PNEQ01108024.1:0-14838 GCA_003012365.1 Medauroidea extradentata
CTCCAATCAACAAAGAATCTTCGCAGTGTTGACCTCCTACCTCTACACGCGAAATGTTTTCAGGTACTTACATGTGAGCTATAATAGAAACACTGATAACGCAGGCGACAGGTATCTAGGGGCACATACTCGCGTTACGAGTGAGCATGGCTCCAATCAACAAAGAATCTTCGCAGTGTTGCCCTCCTACCTCTACACGCGAAATGTTTTGAGGTACATACATGTGAGCTATAATGGAAAAGCTGATAACGCGGGCGGCAGGTATCTAGGGGCACATACTCGCGTTACGAGTGAGCATGGCTCCAATCAACAAAGAATCTTCGGAGTGTAGACCTTCTAGCTCTACACGTGAAATGTTTTGAGGTACATACATGTGAGCTATAATGGAAAAGCTAATAACGCGGGCGGCAGGTATCTAGGGGCACATACTCGCGTTACGAGTGAGCATGGCTCCAATCAACAAAGAATCTTCGCAGTGTTGACCTCCTACCTCTACACGCGAAATGTTTCGAGGTTAGTAACATGGAATATTTTACCTGTCAGTAGTTGCTTTGAGTAAAACAATGTTTCGATATTATATTTGAAAAAATCACGGCACAATTAGTTTACTGTTATTGTAGGCCTACAATATCCGCATTAATTTATTTTTAAATAATTCTGATAGCTCAGAATTGATACATTCTCACAGAAAACAAGCAAAATCGAATTCTGACCACTTGGGCCCATAGATTATTTAGGATGTAATATAAATGGCTGAAAAGCTCGCGGGTACAGGTAGTTAGACTTAAATCAAGATTGCAACCCCTCTCAATGGACCCCTCAAGTGAACTTTTTAATGAGAACAACCACACTACATGCATATAAAAATAAATCTACGAGTGTTGAAACTTTTAAATTTGAAGTCTATTTGATGTAACTACAGCTACTAACTTCGCGCTTTTAAAACGCCGGCGGAAACGTGCAGTGACGTCACAAGCCATAGTACACACGGAGCCTTGGCAAGCTGACTGTTGTCGCACTACGGCGGAATGCCAGACTACGCTTGGTCAAAATAAAACGATTGTAAAGTCTGTTACGGTGGTTCGTTCGTTATACTTTTTTAGTAAATCATAAAATGTAACAAATATTATAATTAAAATGTATTCGAGTAGGAGGTTTTATAAAAGTTTACTGTTACGCACATTGTTATATCTCACAATATCAGAGCAATATCCGGGCACTGTAATATGCAATAATACATTAAATAAACCTGTTTACTGGCGCAAACCATTACTATATTTAATTATTTAATGCCCATATTTTTACTTTACAATAGAACCTCACCAAGTGTCGGCCACGATGCATGATGAAATGGTTACTCTCTGGGCTGATATTGGAAAACTTAAGTTAGTCCAATAATCTTTCGGGTTAGTGTAATATTGTTTCTCAGATTTTGCATGGAACCGTCGATTCTTTATCCAAATGTAATATCTTGTTTAATCAATAGTATTTTGTATTTCATTGCGGATGTTAGATTCATATGCAATATATCAATTTATCCAGCAAAGAATACTTCTGGGCTATTTTGTGGTTTTGCTTTATGTTGCCACATTCCATGTGTATAATGTCATCGTACATTTAGCCCAATATTCAAGTGGTGTACAGAGAATACGGCTGTTTCTGGACGTCATGTGTGAATGTGGATAGCGTTCATTAGTACCATAATTATTACAAGCACAATTGAAATTAAATAATTACATGTGACATGCATTTAAAACTGGCATTTTTAGACGCGAACATTCGAAGAAATTAAAGGATTGCTGGTGTCCCGAAGTATGACGGTAATGTTTACATGAACAAGTAGGCTTACCGCAGCAAATATACAAGCACAATAATGCACAACATGACAAGCACCGGCCACGTGGTGTAAGACAGGGCGCTAAGTGAGGGCGCTAAGTAAGGGAGGGAGGGAGGGAGGGAGGGAGGAAGCTCCGTTACTTACCACAACTGGATCGCTAGGTGGCGTCAAGGTCAACCTTTCACCGAGACTACAGTCAGCCAGCCTACATGGCGGCCTAACGTTCCGCTCTGCTACCTCAGCCCTCTCCCTCTACTACACCGGCAACCATGTGCTACACACTCCTTGCTCTCCCTACATATGTTGCTAGCACTACTGTATGTCAACTGGACAAGTGTGACTGCAACTTATCATACACTATGTATGTACTATGCAGGGTTGTGTACTGTATTCGATGGCCTTGGCGTGCCTGTTGACAGAAGTCCTAGCCAGCTCGAGTGTGTATCTGACCCAGTAGATCGTAGCACTGTATACATACTAACGCCTGTAGTTAGACAACTTGTCATACGCCTACGTCACAGCACGGCCCTTCTTGGTATGCTTGGCGGTGGTTATAGAGGAGTGAAGGCCATACATGCGCTGACATTGGCCTACAAGGATAACGACCTGTCAATCAAGATAAGCGCTAGACTTAGTGCACATCGCCGCCGTTCATCATCATTGGCCTATGGCCTCAGCACAGGGGTAGTACATGCCCCTTAAGGGCGCGGTATACCGCAATTTTCATCACCATTTTTTTTATTTTTTATTTGTACCAGATATTTTTTTTTCTTCTTATTTTAGACACAAAATGTGACTATATTTGGCTCTTATGAAATGTTTTTAGCTCTCATAGTTTTCGCGTAATGGCGTGTTAAAGTCATATTTTTGCATGTTTCCGTTTTAACGACTACACTAAAACCAACTGATATACGAAACTCAATAAAATCACAGCGAATAAAGACATAGCAGGCCACAATGACATGCTCATGAAATTTAAGAATAAAAATTATTTGAATTTTAAAAAATTTTTGAAACTGGAAATAAAAATTTAAAAAGTTCAATTTTTTTTAAATACAAATAATGTTTATTTTTTAATTTTATGAGCAGGTCATTGTAGCCTGCAATGTCTTTATCCACTGTGAATTTTTTGAGTTTGGTATATCAGTTGGTTTTAGTGTAATCGTTAAAAAAGGTAATATGCCAAATGTGATTTTAACAAGCTATTACGCGAAAACTATGAGAGATAAAACAAATTCATAAGAGCCAAATTTAGTCACATTTTGTGTCTAAAACAAGAAAAAAATATCTGGTAAAAATACAAAATAAAATAATGATTTAAAATGCGGTAGACTGCGCCCTTAAGGGAACGGTTCACCTCAGTTTTCAACGCCTTTTATTATTTTTATATTTGTACCAGACATTTTTTTTTCTTATTTTAGACATAAATTGTGACTAAATCTTCCTCTTAGTAAATTTTTTTTATCTCTTATAGTTTTTGCGTAATGAGTCGTAAGCATCAAAATTTGCACTTTATGGTTTTATGCACGCCATTAAAACCGACTAACATACCAAACCGAAAAAAAATTCACAGTGTACAACAATGTTGTAGGCTGCGATTTGAAACATATTAAACATATATATATATATATATATATATATATATATATATATATATATATATATATATATATAGTTTTGTATTTTTAAAAAAATTTGAAATCTTTGAATTTTCATTTAAAAATTCAGCATTTTTAATTAAATACAAAAATATGTTATTTTTTGTTCTATATATGTCTAATCATAGCCTACAACATTGTTATACACTGCGAATTTTTTTCGGAATGGTATGTCAGTTGATTTTAGTGGCGTGCATAAAACCGTAAAGTGCAAATTTTGACGTTTACGACTCATTACGAAAAAACTATTAGATATTAAAACATTTTCTAAGAGGAAGATTTAGTCACAATTTATGTCTAAAGTAAGAAAAAAAATATATGGTACAAATATAAAAATAATAAAAGACGTTGAAAATTACGGTAGGCCGCGCCCTTAAGGGGGGCTCTTGTCCACCCAGTTGTCATGCATTAGAAAATGGAGAGAAGGAGAAGGCTAACCCCCCTCCCCTCTCCACTCTTTCATAGTATGCGCTGGAGAGGTTAGGATAAGGGGGGTGGGGGAGGCAGGAGAGCCTTCCCCGCCCTAGTGTCCCTTATTTACGGAATTTTGATAACATGAAATAATGCAGGTCCTGTGTAAGTCAGGCCCCAGGTTGGTGTACCCAATAATAAGTTTAAGTAATTACGTTTAAGCCGAACTCGCGTGATTTTAATGTTACGTTAAGCCCCGGAATTCCGTGATGCAGTCATCTCGACATGAAATGAGGTGGAAAAGTAATTAGGTTATGATTCAGAGTAATTAAATGAGTGATGTGAGCTAAATATTCTGTGCCCGAGCTGTGAGAGGCTTGCCCGCGAGGCGTCGCTAGCCATTGGCTGCTCGGACCCGCGGACGGCCAATCACAGACGATCTCGCGAAAAATTTCAGAAATAATATTTGTGATACATTTTTACGTGAAAATATACGGTAACGTGTTTCCCGAGAGCTGGTTTGGCTGCCAGAGACTACGGCCGACTGTTATTCAGTGATATAAATATGTTATATAACTGTGATGGCTGTAATTACATTAATCTGGTTTTTTTAGGCATTTTAACATGAATGTTTATATCCGGGTCGTAGTCGGTTAGTTTCCGTATGACTGAGTTAGAATGTGTTAATTTGCCAAAATACTTATTATTTCGTGATATACTTTTATTGCCGATGTAGGGAATTTTTAAATGTTTCGTGGATGTCACTGTTTCTAGTGTATCTGTTTGCGTTCGTTATGACTCTAAGGAATTTATTCTGAATTACTTGTAATGAATTTAAGTGTGTTTTTGACACGTTTCTCCAGGCTTCGTGAACGTAAGTTAAGGCAGATCGAACTAGGGTGGTGTATAATTGTAATTTTAAGCGAGTAGGAAGCCGTGGGGATTTTAGTAGTGGATATAGCTGAGGTAATTTTGCTGTAGCCACCAACACTAGCGCCTAGATCCAGGACCTCTAAGCACAGTGGCGCATGCGCACTGCCGCGTACCTTCTCCTTGCCGCCCCTCTCTCGCCGTGTACCCCCTCCCTGCCTCTCACCGGCCAGCGTGTTGCCTTGCCATCCACCACCACCACCGCTTCCGTCGCAACGTACAACCTTCAATTTGGTGAAGATTTTCACTATTATTTACCGCTAAAATGTTTGCATGCACATATTATACAAGCAGTTACCAACACAAACGTACTTTGCTATGTTCAAACTGGCAGAACACTTTACACGGAAGAGAAGCAGGCTAGGTGAAGGCACACTTTGGTAAAGTTCGTGTCAAATATGTTGCCAGTGCAAGATAAACTGCACTGAATACCAAGTGTTCATGTTTTTGCTCGTCGATTACATTGCATATTTGAATACATATTCGTAATGTGTGCCGTGTAAACATATTTGCTGAAGGTACAAGCACAAAAGAGCAAATTTAATATAATAGCTCGTTATTGAAACACAAGCAAATGGTGGTGAAGAAGTGACAGTTAAATTGGGTTTTGAATCGTGGAAGCGTGCGTTGATTAAGAAAATGACCGAAAGTAAACATTTCACACAAACAGAAGAACTCTCGGTAATAGAAAAACCTCCTTCTCTGGCACGTCTAACATTGCTGGCACGTCTAACATTGCTGGCACGTCTAACATTGCTGGCACGTCTAACATTGCTGGCACTTCTGAAGTGTAGGAGTTCAGATACTAATCTGAAAACTACTCCCAGACAATAACCCGACAAATAAGAAAATTACTCTACTAATAAAATTTTCCCAAAAAATTAGATGTACAAACCAACGAAAGTCTCTCGAAACCAAAGGAACTTGAAGCCTTAAGGGTGTTCTAGTTCGATAAAATAATTTTTTTTTAATGAAATGTTGTTAGTTTTGTAGACAAGACTTATGAGTGCATTTTACTTTTACGAAACAATTTTAGCTCTCGTAGTTTTCTCATAACGGGGTGTCAAAGTCAAAATTAGTTTTTTATGCTGCCTTGCAAATGATGAAAACCAACTGACCAACTTATACAAAATAATTCGTTGTGAACTATCCAAAGAGCTTTGCAATAAACATTTAAAAACCCACAACGTAATATTTTTAATTTTAAAATATTGCAAAAGAACAGAAAACAAGTGTTAAATTCAGCAATTTTTAAAAACTATATAAACAGTTCGCGGGAATATTTTAAATGTTTTTACGTAGCCTATAGTACGCCATTTCACTGTGAATTATTTCACGTGCGCCAGTCAATTTGTTTTCACTATTTGCATGGCAGCAGGACATGCAAATTTTGACAATGACGCATCGTTATGAGAAAACTACATCAGCTAAAATTGTTTCGTAAGAGGAAAATTGCACTCACAAGTATTGTCTACAAAACTAACACTATTTCATATAAACATAAGATTATAACTTTATCGCACTTGAACACCCTTAAGGGCACCACCTACCACGCGCTTAAAATGCGTTGCTGTGTGTCTTTAAATACTTTTTATGTAGCCTACCTGTTCAACACACGTGTGCCTATTGTGTCAATGTACGAAAAAAAAAAAAAAAAAGTACTTCAAACAATGACTGACAGGTACTGTCAAAGCATCACATCGATTAGCAAAATCATTTCCGAACCCCTCAAATGGCTAAAAACAAATTTTTCAATATGTTATACATGAAAAACTGCTCATAGGATTAATGTGAAACTCTTCTAGAAACACGCAATTTTAATATTTTCACCAATAAAAATATGGGATCACCACTGAAAGTATCAGACAACTAATCTACGATACCACTCCACGCTGTTTTAATTGTCTTGCACTAGAGATGATACCACACCAGATAAGCCGGTAAACTTCGCCCTTGGTGCCGTGCCTCATTCACACAAATACGCGGCAAGAAGGCGAGTGCATTAAGAATTGTCGTAGGCATTATACTCAAAGACAAGATCATGGAAAACTAACCACGTCCTGGAGAAAACAAATAAAATATTTCATGTAATATAGAGCACATAAATAATAGTAGATTTACATGTTTATCCATAGTAAATAAGTAACACTTTTACTTCGGTGTTTGTATTGCTGGAGAAACAGCTGTTCATTGAGAGACGAAATTTCCTCAGTCCTGAATTCAGCAGTATCAAGCAAGGAATTATGTTTCTGAACATAAACTAATTTGTAATTAACGGACTACATGTGTTGTGTTTTGTATGATCATAATTATATTTCGATAAAAACGGGAACTGGTGTTAATACACTCGGTGAATGTATTAAGGGTGTTCATGTGCGATAAAGTCATAATTTTATGTTTTTATGAAATAGTGTAGTTTTGTAGGCGATACTTGTAAGTGGAGTTTCCTCTTACGAAATAATTTTAGCTGGCGTAGTTTCCTCATAACGGTCGTCAAAGTCAAAATTTGCATGTTCAGCTGCCATGCAAATAATGAAAACCAATTGACTTACTTGCGTTAAATAATTCAAAGTAATATAACATACTATGGGCTACGTAATAAAACATTTGTAAAATTCCGCGAACTATATTTGAATTTTAAAAAATTATGGCAACATTGTTTGAAATGTCTGCTCATTTCGTAGATAAACAAATATAATGCGCGTTAAATAGTTTTGTATAAAAATAATAGCCATAACTCACTGCAACGTATTTGAATCGCGGGTAGGGAGGGCCCTTAAGAGGAGTCCTTCGCGGTGTCAAATTTCCACCTTTGACGCGTGGTAACAGCGTAGCGATAAGAGCCAGTGTCCCACGCTTGACGAGAAGCATATCGCCTCTATTCGCAGCGCACCAAACTGGCGTGCAAGGTTTCCATTGTAATCTTTTTACTATGGGACTTTAAGCGGTGGCCCGAATATTTTATTTTTGAATATTTTGAAGTAAAGACCAACGCATGTTTCTCGTTTTGCGCTTTACGAATTCAGGTAATATTTTCGGAGTTACAACAGTCTAAAAAAAACCTTTTTTAGCCATTTTGAGAGACCCGACTATCATGTTTCTAGCAAGAGTGCTGAATTTTTGAAAAAATAGAAGCATGGTTTCAAGTGTGTGTTCTTTTCGTAGGTAAACAAAATATGAATAACTGAAGCGGTTTCGCGTAAAAATGTATGCCCATGACACGCTGCAACGCCGTCCATCCGCCAGTCGAGGACTTCTCTTAAGAGACAGAGCGAGTGGAAGGCTGGAGTTTATTTTGTAAGTCCATATAAAAAGAGTTTCAATTTTACTTTATTTTATTTTTATTACTAAACAACGGGTTAAATTCACAATAAATAAATTGCACATTGTGTTGATTACAGTGCTGGAAAAATTGCCTATTGTTTTAAGTGTTAGTGAAGAGGTTTCGGTTAGCCCTTAACACCATGTCTTTAGCACTGGCGAGGGATGACATGTTGTATGACCAGCATCGGAATGAAGGGGCGGGGAAACGGGAGATCCCCGAGAAAACCCGCCGATCAGCGACATTGTGTGGAACGATTCAAATATGTACCGAATCCGCCTTAGTAGGAGGCGAGTGGTCTAACCACTGTGCTAACATCGGCCCCTTTACGTGTTGTAAAGAGATTCATCGTAGTGTTATTTCAATATTTACGTAAACACATAAAAGAGATTTTTATACAAAAAATTTATATTACATTGATAATAATATACGATTTTTTGTATTAGTATGTTGTTTTAAGTGTAGATATTGCTTTAAATAATAAGCTGTATTAAAAAAAGTTAATGTGACAAGGCTATTCTACTTTACAGTAGCAACAAGTTTACAAGTAAAATACTCATGTAAATAACTGCATATTATTGTGTTGTAACGAGTGCTTAAGGAAACAGAATTATTGAAATAAGCATTTTGAAACATTTAATGATTAGTAATTATTTAACATCGGAGCGAAAACAAAATCATGTATTCAAGTTCACGTGTGATTATCGCTCATTAAAATATTGCCTCAAGTAAGGAAAGTTTTTTTTTTCTTTTCTTTCAATTATCCTCGTTTGAATATTTAATGTAGACCCTACAGTGATGTTCGACAGTATGACACAAAACAATTGAATCCCAGAAAAATATCAGCAGCTCGATTCTTTAACCAACTTTTTAAAGTAAAAAAAAAAATACGTTCGTGCATTCATGCGTGCATCCATACGTACATACATACGAATTTTTATAAAATTTTATTCACATTGGCTACCCCCACCTCGCCACTGTGCCCAACACATCCCACCCTCATTTTTATGTGGCACAGTAAATTTAATGTGTACCGAGTTGATTCTGTGACTGATGTTGCCGGACAAATGTCAGTGGTCGTCCATGTAAGATCTCAAATTATTATGCTTTTGAAGAGTTTGAAAAATGAGTTCTTGAAGTTATTATTAATGAAATATTTATTTGAAATTGTTATTCGAAGTTAAAACAAAGAAATACTATAATGAATAATAATGTTAAAATTTTCATATAAGCATGTTGTTTTAAATATTAGGAAATATTTCTTTAAACAATAAGATTTATTTTAAAAAGTTACATTGACATGACTGTTCAACCTTATACCGGCAATACCAACAATTTTAAACGTTAAGTACTCATATAAATAACTTGTTTATTATTGTTTTGTAACGAGTATATGGAAAGAGACGTCCAAAAATACGCATTTTTAATATTTAATGTGTATAGTCTATTCAGTATTGGAATGAAAAGAAAGTTTTAACATTCACATATTAGTATTGCTCTTTAAAGAGTTGTTTTTAGGTAGAAAATATTTTTTTTTTATTTTTAAATTACCTGCGTTTTAATATTTAATGTACAATGATGTTCAATAATAAAACACAAAAAAAAAAATGTATCCGACTTAGATTTGAATCCTAACAAAATTATCAGCAGCTCGATTATTTAACCAACTTTTTACAGCTAAAAAAAAGTACATTTAAATTTTTACAAATATTACGCTCATTTTTGGTACCACCCCCTCCTCACCCCTGTGCCCAACACCTCCCGTCCTCATTTTTTAATGCGGCAAGGTAAAATACAAATTCATGCCCAGACGAGGTTGGGAATCGAACCCAGTACCTTTCGCATTTCCCAAACATACATTTAAAACATAATTAATAAAACTTACCTCCCGGAACAAATAAGACTAGTGTAACAAAATATTACGAAACTCAGATGCATCGACAAGTAAATTCATAAGTCTGATCAACTAGGTTAATAAATTATCTTTTGAAGATGTTCGAAATGTTTTAAGCGAAAGTTGTCAGTATATGAGTGTATTTATAAGTGGGATTTTTGAACCAAAGTGAGTGAATGACTTACGTGCACACCTTCAGTTTAGCTTCGTGGCCAGTGATTGTATGTTTATAACTATCAGCGCTGTGGCTTTCTACCCGCCAATCACACACGTGTGGTGTATCAGTAACCTTATTGTGATTGGCACAGTCACATAAGTGACGCCTCTATACGAAGATACGCAGCCAATAAACACGAAACACAGCTACAGGCATGCTCGTAGGACACCGAGAGAGCAGCACAAATATCGTCCGCGATAACTGTCGACCCCTATGTATAAATAATTACTTGAACTACATACTTGGATATTTATTATATCCTTACTTTAAACATTCCAAGTTGTTTTTAAAAATATATATATTTGGTGAAACAAAATAAAAAGTCTTATATTTATATAAATAGTAATTAAGTCCAGAAAAGAGTAGTAGTATATTTTATCTAAAACTTTTACCAGAACATTATAACGCACACAGATTTAAAATGTGAAATTATTATGACACATCTTTAGACAATTTTTTTTATTTTAAATTGCAATTATAACGTTATTTACGCCAGGCAAACCTTAACCTACAATTTTATAATGTTAAATTTGCATTTACACGTAATATTATGCTTTGAAACTGAGTATTTTCCAAAATGTAATTCAGGATATTAAAATATTTTGTAATGTCTAATGAAAAATATAATTACAAATAACCTGGCTTTGGAATATTGTTAACATTTTTAGCGGCATTTTATGTATATTATACAAACATTGCCTTCATATCTTACCTAAATAAAATCCCAAACTATGTCTCTGACTAGCTTAAACATTAAGCAGACTCACAACTGCTTGACAACTAGTTTTCATTATAATGCATTGCACGAATTTTCTATTTAGTTTTAAATCCTTAAAAGCAAAACTGCCAGAAAAGTCAAAGAGCAAAACGAAATATGACTTTGTGCACCGAGTAGTAGGCGAGACGGCCAAGTTGCTAGCACTCGACTAACATTCCGAGCGCTCCAGGTCGACTGGAATGGTTCCATCATATAACAATGTTCCGTTCGACTACACACCATTCGGCTCCCTACTCGCATGCGACTGTTAACTCGAGCATTGGGAAGGATGTTGATAGCGGGCCGCCGCATATACACTATGATCAGTCATGCAACCCATGGTGGTACTACAAAAGACGTTGAAACTGGCCATCATTCATTTTTTCACACTTTTGTACCTTCCTGGCCATGTTCCAGAAGACGTTTTCCACAGTGCATCGAATGTTTGTCTGCACCTCATCCAAAGTGTGAGGATGAGTTATGTAGCGGACTTATTATGTGAAATATAACTATCCTTATAAGAATGCAAGCATTTAAAAAGGTCACGACTTTGCTAGTTGAAATCGTAAGCACCCATACACAGTTTAATACATGTTCATCACAACGAATCGTTTCAAAACTCGTACATCACCGACAGTGACGAAATGATTACTGATGTGGTTGTTATTGTTGAAATCAGTGCTCACAGCAGTATAGGAATGTGGCGATACAAAGCGTCATGAGTGTAGATGGGACCTAGTGTGCGGGCCAATGTCACACGGAAGTAGAGATGCATGGCTGGATGTCGCAGGGTTGTCGACCCTTGCCTTGCAACACGCTACCTGGAACCTGGACTAGCCACTAGTCTAGGCGCGCGCTGCTCCTTGCCTAGCATTTGCTACCACAACTGTACTGGCACATATATCATGTCAGTGCATTGCGAGGGTATGTCAGTCTGCGAGTGTGTGGTGTGCGCCATTGTCTACTATTTCTGCTATAGGCAGTTCTGGATACAGCGAGCACTCAAACAAGCCCTGCTAAAGTTCTATTTTCAGCCAGTTCGTATGTTTCCACGCGTAACGACTATAACGACAGGAAATATCTAACCTCTGTGGACACGTCACTTGATGTTAGTGCGTGTAGATACATTGTGCAGTCTGTAGGAAACTATATAGTTTGATAAAAGAAGGTTATCAACTATATAAAACACAAATATGCCGATTTATCTTCATTTAATTTTTGAATTTTTGTATTTCAATAGGAAAACACACGGAAGTACAATAGGTAATTCGCTACCAACCATACAAGGGCAAGGTGACTATAGCTAATGTTGGATTATATGCCGTAACGGCTAGTCATGATTCTAGAAGGTTACATTTGTTGAGCTCACTTTATCCACAACGACCTAGGCTATATCCGAGAGCAAGTGATACTTCTTGCGGGACTACAAGAACGACGAACAAACGAAAAAGAAGCATACTTTTAAGAATAGTCGTAAAATAATTAATTTAGATGTCTCTAATCTGGTCACCTTTTAGCCACGTTTCTGCAACCATTCGCAAACAAAAATCTGGTAATAACATTATGTGTTTTTATTCCGATTGAACGATACTGTATCATAAATTATTTTTTGTTTAAATGCATAGTTATTGCGATCAATTGTCACCTATTCAAGAACAGTCACTTTCAATGATGGAAAGTATACGTAACTATTAGTTTTATCACGACACATTCATGTGCATTTATTACAGAACACTCCAGAAACATATTCTCACCAAAATGAAAAGACTTTCAACATGTTTCGCACATTCTACTACTTTTGCTGTACGTCGATGAGCAAAACCGTAAACAGCTGCTTTTTTTTCCAGTAACAAATAATATAAAAAATTAAAAGCCCTTTTTTAAAACTACTAAAAAGTATTAAACACACTGCCCTACAAACATATTCGTAAGTTTTAGAATGAGAAATGTGAAGCGCAATCAGAAGATAATACCGATGCTCCAGGACGATTCCACGTCAATTCAGGCAGGAAGCAGCAAAATGTGTCAGTTGACATTCTCCAATTTTGCTGAAAAAATATATATGTCTATGTCATATAAACCAAGAAACACACTAAAAGTATTTGAGCCAAAAATTTTTTTAAAGCGATATGACCACTAAAAAGTTTGGCTAAAACTTGAAAATAATGAAAAGTATCGAAGAAAACATCAGCTGTATAAATGCAGGCTCCTCAGAATCTATAACAGCAAGAAGAATGAGGTTATTTTATTGACAGCTATTGAAATGAAGTATTTTGTTAGGTATATAAAATACCTAATGTAGTGCGACAAACATTAAAAAAATCACAAACTTTCCATTTGTTTGTTTGTGGTTTTTGTTACTGAACATTTTTGAAAGACAAAGGGGATGACTTAAAGTTGGTAAGCGGCACTATTGGTAATAATCAAGATGTACTTTTAGCTGTATTTTTTCTACCTACCAAAAAGCTTTACAATCTCAGGAAAAAATTATGGAAATAACAAAAAAAAAAAAATCAAATCTTGTAAATTTTGGGGGTTTAAAATCTAAAAAACCCCATTTCTTTTTTTAAATTGTGAAAATTTGGTCAAAAGAAGTCCTTATGTATATTCATGCTGTGCACACAGCTTACTGGATTTTTGCCTTGCTTATTTGATATGAATTTTTAAAATGGGGAATTATGTGCTAAGGTTATCTGTAAAGTCTGTAACTGATGCACTGCAACCTTAAACATATGATATAGGGACTGTATGTGGAAAATGAGAGTATAGTATATGTTGATCATGGATGTTGTAACAGAATACTAATTTAAATTTTGTTTATAAGAGTTTAACAGTGCAAGACCCGCAACAATTCATTGCCACCTGCGAGCAAGAGTTCAGGCGTACCAAGTTACCAACCTCGGCGTGGCTGTCGAAAGCCAAACTACAACTTGAGGGAGAAGCCCAAAAATGGTGGAAGAAATATGGCGAATTCACTGTCACCTGGGACCAATTCTCCACACGCCTCCAAGCACACTTTTCAGGCAAAACCGTAATGGGCCGTTTGACTGAAGAACTCTACACCCAGTACCAAAAACCAGGGGAAGAAGCAGAGTTATTCATCCGCAGGAAAGAAATGCTTCTTCAGCTGCTACGGCCAAACCACACCGAAGACGAAGCAGTAGAGATGATTGTTCTGAGGTTGCAGCCCGAAATAAAGCACCATCTCAGAAATCCGACGCCTAGTTCCATTGAAGAATTAGTGCATCCTGCCAAAATCAGAGAGCAAGACGTAGCAGAAGAGAAACAAGTGAAGAGTGCCACCAGGGCATCCCACAAAGAGGCCGCACCAGCTAGGTTTGAGAGGAAGACAGGTGCGCCACCGCTACCACCTCCGCCCAAGCAAACCATCATTACCAAGTGCTGGCACTGTCCAGAATTCCACTTCCACAAAGACTGCAAAGTATACCAAGCCAAGTTTAGAAATGCGGGAGCCAGAAATACCAGGGACAACTTCAAACCTGGAGACACCAAACCTCCGTCGGAAAACGGGGAAGCCGGGAGCAACAAATAAGCTCCACACCCGTCTTACTTCCACAAGGGGCTAAACAAATTGCCACCTTAACCAACCCAGCTACAGTTCGGCAACTTCCAAGGATAGCAGTACGCCTGGGAGACCGAGAACAAATGGCAGTTCTTGACACTGCTGCCACCGCAAACTTCATCCGTACTTCGCTAGTACAAGCCAAGATCACGCCTCGAGTCGAACCGGTACGAATGGCACAGGAAGGGACGGAACTTCAAGTGGCAGGGGAAGTTACCTTACCTGTCCA